>JAOTQJ010142373.1:34684-82401 GCA_025642045.1 Solanum sejunctum
AGAAGAGATCCAGAAAAGCAAACTTAAATTCTTCCCAACCAACCTCATCATCACCTACCCTCTACCCAACTATTGAGTGTACTTCATATGGGCCGCAACCTTCAATTAATAGGAAACCAATTCAGCTTTCTCTTCTAAAGACACTTCTATTATAGCCAATATTTTGTGTCTTTCATCAATGAGCTCCTAGTTACATGGGGAGGATGAATAGCCTGTAAAGCTTGGTTTGTCATAACTTGGGCGAACAAGGCAAAAATAGTTTGAAACTTATCTTGAGTCACTGGCTCTCCCATAGGCTCTTGAGGATCGTAATCCTTATTTGCAGGGGACTATCTAGGTTGAGGTACTCTTCTTGGAGGAACCATCTATAAGGGTGGTAAGGAACATTTGTGAAACTAAGGAAACCTTAATACATGTCCTACACCACGATATGTATTATAAAGAAGTGAGACATTTCCTAAAATACCTCATAGACTCCTATTATAGGTGTAGTGCACTTCACACCCATGAATAAGACTGTATTTAACATAATATGTTGGACTCCATGGATCATTCCAAAACCTTAGCGCTCTGATATGAAGTTGGTTATGATCCAAGCGGAGGGACTAGGTGTAACATGGTGAATGTAAATTCAAAAGTCCTCAAACAAGCTTCATAGCATGCTTAAGTACATCATTGATTAGAGAGTACAGAATAAACACCATCAAATAGAAATAAGAGGTAGAAAAAGTAGGTGCACTCTGTGGGGATAGGGGCAATAAATCACCATTGCACAACTTCAACAAATAAGACTAAGGGAAGTGAGCATGGGATGCACTCTATGGGCAAATAGGGACTTAGTACTTTCATAATCTTGCCATACATCAATATAATAAAGCATAGGGTAAGGACTTAGGGGATAACCTCCATAGATATATAACGTAGAATGATTTCATACATAACATAGTGTCCAACAATGCCTTTAATCATAATAAGGCAGGGGGCCAAGACATGTCTCAGACTCACCCTTAACATAATTTATAAAAAAGATAGCCACAATAAAGCATAGTAGATAGAAGATGGGTATTATCTTAGTAGTAAAGGATTACATGCAAACTTTCACAATCAAATCTATTCGTGAAGAGGTACATCGGGAAAATCTTGAGGTCCTACATGGTTAGATCATGTGGACAAAAAATATGTGTTAGTACATTTGAATTTAATAAGTATGCGACTATAAAATACATATGAACATGATAACCTTCATTTCATGGTTAGATGGCAAGGGCGCTCATGCGCGCGCGCACGCACACACACATACACACACACACACATATATATATATATATATATATATATGAAAGAAGTATATAGGAAAGAATAGTACCATATCAATATGCCTTAAACCATGGTGCATAAATGTTATAATACATAAACATAACAAGAATGGAACCTTAAGCGACATCTAAAAACATTTGAGCAATTATACGGAATCTCGATATTGCCTCTACGCCGAAGAAAGAGTAGCCTACTTGCCAAAGGTAGACTATACCTTACCTTATTGGAACAACACCTATTTCACATAGTGGGTTTCATGTGCATAATCATCTATAATTGGAAAACAATATGATCTTACAGTGGCACAAAGTTATGAGAAAGGTAGGATATATATTAAGGGCTAAAAGCTAAATCATACTTCATCACATATTCTTATGCATAGAAATAGCTCATTCATAAATTATACATGATAGTGTATACACAACATAAATGCTTAAAGCGATATCATAGATTTTATATGATCATATTCATGTCATAATCATACTTACCTTGAAATCATAATCATATTCATAATTGATAGCCAAAGCCATAGTGAGACTTCATAAAAAGTCATGGTCATGCATGCTCAGGTCATGAGGAATGAGAAAATAGCCTGGGTACTTGAAATTCATACTTAAAATATGATAATAAGATAAAAATATTCATAATCCATGAAGAAATCAATCATTGAACTTAACTTGAAGTTATACATGCACAAAGTTATACTTAGAGGGACAATGCCAATTCACATATCATAATAAAATCTATATAAATCATCATAATAAAACATAAATCATGATAAAATATCAATTAAAATCAACCCATATCCTAATTTCATTGATTGTAAGTTAAATCACAAGACCCACTTGCAAATCATACTTAGAAATCATGAAATTGAAGCATAGATTTTGGGGCTTCATCATTGAATAGAAATCATGAATGAAACTACACATAAATTAATGAAATACAGAAGTTTGTGGTGAATTAAACTTAATCTTGGTAGCTCACAAGTACTCTTAGTTTGAATCCTTTGAAGGAGTGATTTGGAGAGAAATTCTTAGGAGTAGATGGAATAGATTGAGTGTTTATCTTGAAATAGGTGTTAGGAATAGTGTATGCAATGATTTAGGGGTCAAAGTAATAATAAAAAGTGTTGAGAGTGAACCAAATTACCAAAGCTCCCTTGATGATATGGAGTTCAAAAATGAACTGGGCATCGCCACGGAAGGCTTCATGGTCATGAAGCTCTTCACGTCCTGTACTAGCCTCCCTGAACATGCCCCAAGTTATAAGATGATAATTTATTAGTGAAGGAAGCCCATCAAATCCTAAGTGTGCCTTATTGGACCAAGCAATGATCTGTGGTGAGGTCTACGAACCATGGTGGTGCCCATGATGGCAGCCTTAGGCAAGGCAGTGTATAACATGGCAAGGGCCTCCTCCTATGAGCCCTTTAATGGTCAGTAGAGAGGACTACAAGCCTTGAAAGGCTGTACGGAGGGCCATTTTCCTTAAAGAGCTTAGGAAGGTTGGATAGTCTAGGAAATGGCTAAGCGTCATTCTACTACCACCTCCCAAGGCTCGTGTACCCTTCCATGGCTCCTGAAGGTGAAAAAGGATCCTTAGTCAAAAATCATCGGAAACCATTATTCAAGAATCATTAAAGACTTCTAAATCCTAGGTCCTTACAGGTAGATTTCGGTCAGGAGGACATTAAGGTTATCTTCCCAAGAGAATCCTAATAGTAGCCTCTTATCCAAAACTATGAGCCCCATAGGTTGCCTATTTAGGTTAGGCTAGTAGATCAACATATAGAACTCACTATTGATTGATTGTACCTACCACGATGAACTCTACCTTGGCAAGTTGGCTCTCTTTTTTCTCAATGTACCGGTGTAAGGCCCCATAGTCAAAAGTTGAAAACCTAAGGCCTAGAAGTGAAAAATGCAAGACAATAACATATGGTCCCCTTTACAAGACCCATTACAAGCTATGATGATCACTAGTCGCTATTAAAAGGCTTTGTGGTGGGGCCCCTCACTGTCCAAGAACTAAGGAACCTTACACAACACCATTCATGGTGCATGGTACCCTTTATGAGCAGTGGAGGGCCTTCTGAAGGGGAGGTTGTCTAGGGCCTATTCACCCTTACTTACCATGACCCCTACCATGGGTTGTGGTGCCCAAGACGAGCTGGTGGGTCCCATCTAGGGCTCCACCTAAAGTAAAGTTTTCTAGTTTAATGATGGGGGTATATGGGTTATTTCTCTATTTACTAGTTTAATGATAGGGGTATATGGGTTATTTCTCTATTTAAGGTTCAATGTACTATTGATGGTTTTCAGGCCTAGATACAAGCATGTTATTAACCATAACCCTTCTAAATTATTCATTCTAACCCAATTTCTAAGTTACAAATCATCTCGCAAAAAATACTATCAAGGTTCTGTTCTTCTCCAAGCTGATTCTTATTGAAGATTCAAGCATTTTCTTTAATTCTCAAGGTCAATTCCTCCTAATTTCATAGTTCCTGTACCAAGTTATGTGAATTTTCATCTATAGGGTACTTCTACCATGGATCCCAAGATCTTTCACTTTTCAATCGGTTTCAAGTATAAAGTTGATGGGTTTTTATCTAATTTTCTCTCAATTACATTTATATCTATGTTTATCTACCTAGTTACATGTGAATTATAATGAATAACATGATTTGATGGTTTTCAAGTTATGTTTCTACAAGGCTATTAGGGTTTATGAATATACATTAAAGGTTCTTATGTTTATGACGCAAATTGATGTAATTCTTCATAATTATGTATGATCTTCTAGAAATATTTTAAAGTTTTTTTGGCATCGAACCCACATGATTTATCTTATTATTGAATGAACCATACTCATGAATGAGAAAGACTTCTTCCAAGGTTTATAAAAGATATGCAATTATGATTTATGAAGTTTCCTCTATGAATGAATGAATCAATCAATATTTGGTGAAAGAATGATTATAACCTAATCATGGATTCTTATATGAAAGGACTATTCTCACATTGACGAATCAACTAAGGTTTTATGAGTTAATATTATAAATGATGATTTCAATGACTTTAAGCTATGATTGATTTATGGTTTGTTATTATACTATGATTTATTATTCGATGTAGTTTAACTTAATACTAAGAACGCTTGAGTTAGATTTGGTCTGGTGGACATTAAGGTTATCCACCCAAGTGAATTCTAATAATAATCTCTTGTCTAACACTGTGTTGCCACCATGGGTTGACTTTTTAGACTAGGCTAGTGGATCCATATTTAGACCTTGATTGTTGAATGAATGCATGTACTATGACAAAGTCTATCTTGGCAAGTAGCTTCCTCCTTTATCAATATAAGAGTTACATTAAATTTTATGTTATAGCTTGCATGGTCTTATTATTAGTTATCGTAAGCTCACATAAAAAATGACTATTACTTTATAACTATTAAGATTTGATTCTTTGACAACACCACTTGTGATCATGTTTTAATTCAAGTTTTACTTCATGCATATCCATGGCTCATGCATCATTCAAATCAATTTGTATGTACTTATATCTATATGTATCATGTATTAATCACATACTTAGTACATTCCAATGTACAAAACATGTGGTTTCCCAGCATTATTAAAAATGTAGGGTTTCATGCTCCTTACTTTTCCCATGGCTAGTTAGATTGATAATATATCACTGCATCAATAAGTCCTCATGCTTAGGTGATTTCCTATTGATCCCATGATCTTGTTATCACTTACTTTCATGTTGAGACATTTATTTTTTATTGAGGGTGAGCTAGGGATATGTCTTAGCCTTCACCTATAGCCTATGAAAAGGCATTGTTGGACTACATGTGATGTATAAAAAGTCCATGTTGTTTTTAGTTGAATACTTTGTTTACCTTTGAAGACCTATTCCATTCTTTTATTGACTATAGTGTATGATGATATTTTTATGTCTTTTATATACTTATGTATGACATATAAGATAGGTTGGTTAGAGTCCTTCATGGTTCTAATTGCCATGTCACACCTTGAGCCTAGCTTAGATTGTGACAAATTTGGTATCAAAGTATAAGGTTAAAAGTGTCTTAGCGAATCTAACATGCCATGTTAAGTGGAGTCTTATTCATCGGTGTGAAATGTGCCACCTTTATGACTAGGAGGCAATGAGATATTTTGTAACCTTCAATTCTTTCATGACCTATGTCATTCCATGTAACTACCCCCAGTTTATATAAGGACTTGGACCTTGTATGACTTTAATAGATCTTGAAATTTGGTTTCGAAAAATTTTAGACCAAGGTGACACTTTATGGAATCCTTTATGGTGTGTGTGAGGCTATACAGACAGTGTGGAGGCTCCTTGAAGTGGCCCTTGGCCTTGTATGAGAGGTATTGGCTTTGATATGGATGTTTGATACAACGGCATACCATATATGGACCCCACATAGTCTGTGTGAGGCTTCACAGTGTGTGTGGTGGACCGCATAGTAATGTTATTCTTAAACGTCCACATTTTGAGTCAAGGCATTTCATACGGGCCCTCTTACGGGCTGTATGGTCCTTCACGGTTCATGAGGCCCTTCTGTGTAAGTGCCAGACTAAAATTTATTTAAGTATTGTATCACCATCTCAGAACTTTATCGTTAAGAAATTTTATAAGTGAAGTGTCACAGAGGAGGCATATGGTATGTATGCCTTGATATAGACTGTGAAGCCATCTGTATGGATGCCTACATTGAATTTTTTTAAGTATGGAATCTTCCAGCTCAAACTATTTTCACTTTAAATCCCTTAATTCAAGCTTATTTATGTGATTTAGGGTCATCTTGGGCCTCTTTCATTAAGTCAGGTTCAAAGGAATTCCATTGGCAAAGTTTTTTACATGAACTGATAGAAGGGTCAACTTTAAATGGTTATATCTCTTATCATAAAAAGAAATGGGTGGCCGAAAACCTACCAAATTGAATCTTATTGAATTAGCTTTTGAATACATATGATTTCACCTCATTCTGAGTTCAAATCAAGAAGTTATGCCCATTTTTGTAAAGCATGTTCGTGCAGTATTTCCTAAGAATTGGCTAAATATGGTCTCATGGGAGGGTTCACGGGCCATAAACCTTGTACAGACCATGAGACCTTCTTAAGGGACCTTTGGCAACAATTTTTATCCACTTCATTAATCGGTTTTGTGTTATTATGGCTACTCCTAAGGGACTTTTGTGACTTTCTATGCTATTCTAATGCATTAAAATGACCTAAACTCTTCTCCGCTCATTCAAATTCATTCTCATACATAGAATTATTCAAATTCTCTCATCTGAAAAACTCCCTTCAAGTGAGCCATTGGAGATTAGCTTGGAGCATAATGAAGGGTCTTCTTCTTTTATCACGTTTCTTCCTATTTCACCTTGGTTAGATAAGGTATGTGCAATTGATTCTTGGTCCCTTTCAACCAAGAAGAGTCAAACTCTTTTCAATTGATTTTCATGAAATTTTTCGTACTTTAACTATGGGTTTCGAAGACTATTGTTTATTAAATTAAATTGATGTATGGGCTATGTTTTATTATTGTGAAGATTTGAATGTTCATTATTCCTTTAAAGTTTAATTTAAGCATGGTAATCTGAATTGTGATTCAAATATTGATTTTACTTATACGTTTACTTAAATTTTATATTATATTGTGAGTTTAGATTGAATCTGTATTACCCATTGCTATTCAGATATTATTTATAGCATATGCATTCATGAACACTGGATTTTGGTGAAAATGAAATAGTGGTTAAGTTCACATATGTTTTGAAAATGAATTAGTGGGTTAAGCTCACTCATATGGTTATGACAAGAATGTGATCACATAAATGTCTATGATATTGTCTCTTTGAGCATATTGGGTATTTACTACTCATTTGATATTGTGAATGAGTTATTCCTATGCATGAAAAGTATGATATGAATTATGATTTGGCATTTGAGCCCAAGTATGAATTATTATGAATGATGTTTCGATTTTAAGCCTAAGTATACATTGAAATGATTTGAAATGACTTTTGAAAGCATACGTATATGTATTCTTGTGGGATGATAAATTAGCACCGATGGATTGGGGGCGTCAGTGCTATTCCGAAGGGTCCTCTCCCTTTTTCTGAATTATGTGCCAACATAGGTATATGTATCAGTAATACTTACTGAAATGGGAGTCTCATAACGTGTGGTTACAACATTGATATGATATAATATGATATGAATTAAAAATCCTATTCAAAAAGGGAGGCACATAAGGATGGTCACTTCTTCAAAATGCGAGGCCCATAAGGAGAAGTATAGATTAACTTTGGCAAGTAGACCACCTCTTTTCCATTATAGGGATAACATTGGGATTCTAAGTCATATCTCGCTTGGTCTTATATGTTAGTTGAGGTCTCATCCTCTCTTATATAAGCATTTTTGAATTTTTTGCATCATGGATTTCATGGCATATTGTTATACTACTCTTTTTTGGATATATATCACTTTCTCTATTATGTGCCCTTGCCATATAACATTTAATGTAGGTTTGATAAGTCATATTGATTGGATGCACGCATACTTAGTACATTAAAATGTACTAACACATACCTTTGACTACACGATCTAACCATGTAGGGACGAAAGACTACTTTTATGCACCATTTGATTGGTAGATCGGATTTGAGAAAGTCTTGTGGTGAGTATTTTCTTCCAAGGACAAGCCACCATCTATCTATCTTTTGTTACTTCTATTTTACTATTTACTTCGAGGGTAAGCCCGGGACATGACTTGGCCCCCATCCTATCTTATGACTAGAGGCATTGTTGGACATCTCTTAGACTCCTTTCAGATCTATATGTTATGTGTTGTATTTGGAGCTTATGATTATGGCTATCTATTGGATATGACTATTATGGATTGATTATGAGAATTATGATAAGTATGTCTGTTTTGATGTGGATATTGACGTGTTGCAAAAATACAGTAAATTTGATGACTAAAACTTTGAATTTTGTGTGTTCTCATGAGGCCTTTGTGGTTTTTATTTATTTTTGTGTTTGTTTTTATAGGAAAAGTAGGTCGGCATAATCTTGGGAAGATTATGGACTTTTGCTAGTTTTTGACCATATACGAGACCATCTATAAGTCTTAGAGTCATCTACAAATTGTAGAGGGGGTCCATGAAGAATTCTAGTAAAGTCTGAAGATTTGAAGTTCAGTCACACAAGACCTCTTTACGACTCGTAATTTAATCTATGATTCGTATTGAGTGGTTTCGTGGAGAATTCTAGAGAAGGATCTAAGAAGGACTAAAAGGTGGAGATGAGAACCACAAGAGGTTATGCCAGTCATAGATCAAACTACAACTCATGAAGATGTTTTATAGCTGTGAAGTCCAAGATTCAAGAAGCTATCATGAAAGCCCGATTACAACTTGTAAACCAGTTATGTGTCGTAACTACGAGTTGTAAAAGACATTGACCAGCTTTTCTAATATTTTTAGGGGCTTATTTGTAAATACTATAAATAGTGTAATTAGGTTATTTTTAGTAACAAACACAACAATATAGATTAGAAAACATCATTAGAACACTTTAGGGTTTTAGACTTGGAGATAAAATATAGGAGAAGAGAAAACACTTATAGATTCATTGTATCTTTCAACCTTGTGATTCTCAATACAAATCGGGTTTGCTTGTTCTTCAATCTATTTAGGTAAGAGATTAATTATGTTTACTTAATTTATAATTTCTTTATCTTCCCATAGTATGCGTAGCTAAACAGGTTGTGGGAACCATTAAGATCTAGCCAAACAAATCTGGATTATTTGCAATTGTTATAACGGGTATTTGCATGTATTAATTAATTCTCTTTGTATTGCATGTTTTCTAGTGGCAGCCAAAATTAGAGCTCGCCTAGTGTTACCTTCCCACTCCAGGTGGTAATGAATAGGAAAAAAGAGATTAGTTAACAGGATTCGATGATGTGTTTTCTTCTAATCAACTGAACTAGGACAAGGGAAGGTTGACTAGGACTATGCATAATAGTAAGTATAGCATATTATGGAGATGGGTCAAGTCCCATAGTGAAATTCGACCTTCACCTTTGACCAAAGGGTTGGAAGAACTTAAATTACCGTCCTACATGCGATATTCTAGTTGAGAATTATGCTATCTAGGGATATTGGGCTAGTGAATCATGGAAAACACAATACCTAAGTTTCTCTCCATTATTGATTGTCTTCCATTTTAGTTAGGTTAGTGTAATTTCTTATCAATCATTGCGACCCCCTTTTTTGAGAAACTAAGTTAGTTAATACTTGAATGTTTATTGGTGAATCAATTTAGAAAGTCTACATATTCTTTGTGGGATTTGACACTAACCTTGGTTAGGTTTATTACTTTGACAACAATAACTTTGACATCAAAAGAAAGGTGTATTTTGAGCATGGTCAAAGAAAATAGCAATCGTTGTCGGAGAATACAAAGATACTTTGATTGAATTCACTAGTAGTATAATTTAAGTGTTAATTTCTTAGTTCCCTTGTATTTTAATTTTGTTTTTGTTTTGTTTTGTTGAATTGTAGGGTATATTGGGTATTGTACGCCTAACACAAGGAGTCAAAGCAAGGAGTCAAGGCAATCTCTTAGCTCTAATTGATCCAGAGATTGAACGAGTTACAAGAAGAATGGCTCAAGCTAATGCCTATATTATGGTTAATGAAGCTGTGAATTCAAATAATGATGTTGATGACAGGGATTTAAACCCACCTCCTTTAGAGAATGTTCCATGGCCGAGTGATTTTAATGACAATGCTTATCAATGGAATCAATATAGATTGAACTTTATGGCAATGGATATTACCAGGGCTATTGTGTTGCGACCATTGCCAGCCGACACAAAGTTTACTGCTTCTAATGGGTTACTTTAAATGCATCAAAATTGTGGGTTTGCTGCTGGTCTACCATTGGAGGATCCACATGTCTACTTGCATAATATGTATATATTTGTAGGAAATAGGAACATAAAATCTATCTATAGATGCTGTGGGACTTCGTGTCTTCCCATTGTCTCTTACAGACAATGCTACATTGTGGTTATCTGAACTTTCACAAAGTTCAATCACCAGTTGGGTGGACTTGCAGAGGGCTTTCTTGGCAAGGTTCTTCGTTAGGTCAAATAGTTTAAGCTGAGGGACAAAATTTTGAGCTTTCACTAATTTCATTGTGGTTCACTCGCTTCTACATGGGAGTGGTTCAATGGATTCTTGAGGAGAGCTCAGGGTCATGGCATTTCAAACACGATGCTAGTAGAGAGTTTCGATCAAGCACTGAACCTAGATAGTCAAAGATATGCAAATTTTCTTATGGTAGGTTCAGTCGTAAGAAAGCCATTTGTAGAAGTTGTTGAAAAATGGATAAGTTAGCTAATCTTCATCGCGTATTTGACCTATATCTAAAAGCAACTAGTTAAACTGATACCTCTGATAGGAACTCTAAACAAGCAAAGATAAATGGAGAAATCTTCCAAATGTTTTTTCAAAACAAAGCAACTCTAGAGATGCAAATGAAATAGAACCAAGATCTACATACTCCAAAGGGTAGTCAGGGAAGCCACCACACCAAGGATGCAACCCATTAGGAAGAGAGTGGTAAGAACAGCTAGTTCATGATACCACACTATTATTATAAGAGAAATAGAAGTTCTAGAGTTGAATATATTTTTTCCCAGTTGATAAAGAGGGAAGATACATAAGAAGGGATGTCAAGGGAGATCAGGTTCAATATTATTGAGATAAACGACAAAGTTGATCAACATTCTATGGTAATTCAACAGCTTGATAACTAGTTTGGACTTGTATCAACACAACTGGAGCAAATTAGAGTGGCATGATGAAAGAGGTAGGGTTTGGTGACAGATATGCACTAAATCTTGAGGAAGTCTAAGTACTCAAAATGTCTAAGTCGTGTAGCGATAATAAATCAGGCGCTACTTAGGTGGCAACCTAGGAATTTTTGATATTTTAGCTTGGTTTTGTGTTTATTTTCAATTTGTCGTTTCTCAGGTAGTTGTTTGACTATGTTTTACTTGTTACTTTTGACGTATGTTTTGTTGAATATAGTGTGCAAGTTCATTTTATAAAGAGTATGCAGGTAATGGACAAAAATTGTAGCTTTTGCTGAGAATTGCACCAGATATAGGTTCTATAACTGGGTTTACAAGTTGTATTATACTTTTCGACTTGTAACCCCATCTCGTAGAAAACTCAGTGACCATATAGTGTACACTCCAACCATAAGCTAACTTTATGACTCATAGATCAAACTAGGAATCATGAATGGGGTTCATGGAACAAAAATATGTTTTTGAATTTTTCTAACTGTTGAGTGGTCTCTGAGACTAAGACTTATGAGTTCCAGACCAAGCTACGATTCATAATTGGGGTTTCGTCGACTTGATCTAGTCAATATTAAATGTTGACCCGGTAAAGTATAAAAGGAGGGTCAAAATATTTTGACCCCACTTTTACCCTAATTTACAAAAACTTCCCACTTCTTTTCCTTCCATTTTTTTTGTTTAGTTTTTTGGCTTCAGTAGGTGTTTTTCGGCAAGAAATTTTGGCCACACCTAGGGATTCTTGTCTACTCATTCTCTCTCTCTTCTTAAAGTCTATCATCATATGTAGTTAGTTCTTCATTATATTTTGATCTTTAAACTTGCCTATCAGTGTTTGATTATAATGATGATTTTGAGGGGCTCGATTATTAGCAAGGATTGTTGGTGTATGTGATATGTGAATGAGAGATTAGGGTTGTCATCAATTAAATCAATTATTTAGGCCTTGAAGTATGATTGCTTTGATATTGTTGATTGAGTGCCTATGGTATTATCTGCCTTGTTTGTGAATGTTTGAGTTGATGATTATGAATGAGTTAGTTCCTAATCTTGCTATACTTTCTTGAGTGAAAATTGTGAATTTGAAGTGGGGTTGCTTTTAATTGTGTTTATAAATTTACTATGGAATTAGGAATGGTGGAATTTGATTGTTCATTATTAAACACATTAAATCATCTTTGTGTGTCACTGAATGATGTAAAAGAGTCTATGTTTGATGGGCTGATGGGTTTTAGTATTGATGCGTGATCTTGTGAGAGTCCAATATGAAGGCTGAATTGGTAGGGTATTGATGTTATATCACTTTCGATAGGGTGAACTTGACAAATTATGTTTGGGATATGGGTTATTACGTGCCTAACATATGAGCGTTTATTTGCTTGCTTCGATGCTATTAGGATAGTGTTTGAATTGATCATAGGGTCAGTGTGATGAATTGTGGTAGTTTAGGTACCTGTAGTTTGTTGTTCACGAGAGTCTTTTATGACTTATAGATAAGTCTACGAGTCATAATTGGCCCTTGTGGGAAGTTACAATGAGTTGAATTTCTGAGTAGTCATTATACAAGACCTTTTATGAGAGGTTTGTCACCGTACAACTCATAGACAGGTATCAAAGATTCTTGCCTGTTTTGAGTTTACTCCCTAGAACCTTGTACCAAACAAGTTTATGACTCGTAAATCAAAGTATGAGTCATATTTGAGCATCATATGACATTCTAGTGTTTAATATTATTTTGAACTTCTAGATTACGGGACTACTTTATGACTCATAGTTTTAACTATGACTCATAATTATTTCTCATATTACCGTTCTTCAACTGATCCAATTCAGTTTTTGCTTTTTTTTTTCTTAATTATTGGGGATAATTATGGTTCATCATGTTTAATTTGTAGGTAATATGGCCCCGAAAGGAAATTGTTCTAATATTGAGGCATTTAGGAGAAAGCTCATTGATGAGCTGAATAATGATAAGCAGACTCCCCAGCCGAGTAGTTCAATTGAGATCCATGATGTTTCAGCAGACCTTGAGGCTAAGGCACCACAGACTAGAGCAATAGCTGCTAGAGTTACCTAGACTCAAGCTCAGGCCGATACTCCTTCCTAGTCTAATGTGGGAGGCATTAAGAGGTTGAAGAGTAGCACGCCCCAAATGACTAGGTCTAGAGATGAGAAGAGTTTAGAGGAGGACTCCCAAGATAGACAAGATGTCAAATCCTCGATCGCCGCTTTATTCTCTTCAGCAGCGCATGTTCCTACTTATCAGTGGGGTTTCAAGGTAATATAGCCTATATTTTTGGAGGGCATGTAGCCCAAAGAGCTAGGAAAACCCACCCATTAGATATATGAAGACCCCCAGTTTCTTAATGATAAATTGAGTTGTATCATAGGACTAAAAGACGCGATGACACAATATGGGCTCAAGTGTATGACGAATAAGGTTGGATGATATGCCCTAATTTTGGTATGAGAATTCTATGCATCTTATGCAGCCACTATTCTTCGTGATCTTCCCAAGTAGAAGAGACATCTTATAGGCTAAGATTGAGAGAGGTACTTGTAAGAGGGTGGCAGGTCAATATTTTAAAGAAGATGATTCTCCATGTACTCTTTGGTCCCGAGTATCGAGCCCCAAATTGACGGATGAGTATGACTATCAATTGAGGTAGGCTAAAACTACATTAATTTCAAAGGATTTCATATAGAGGATGGAGTTGTTGAGATGGGTGGCTGGTCATATTACTGAGCAAGGTCCCGAGCCTGCCTAGGTTACCGCCTACACAAAGGATATTGTTAAAGCCTCTCTCTCTTACCCTGCCAAATTTTGGAGGTAGTTGTTAGCTCTCGCATCTGACATACTTTAGCAGATAACACACTTACAGTGGAGTGAGCAGTATTAGTTGTTAGCAGCTTGGCTAGCTCTGACATAGATTAGGCCTGACTCATAGCGGAGCAGATTCATGAGTTGGTGCTCAAGGAGGCCATCTCCATCCAATTTTTAGTTTTGATTTACAGACTTTGTCTAGAGTCAAAGGTGGAGATATTGCATCATCTAGATCATCTAGTTGTGGCCCAACACACTCTAGAGCCCAGCCTGATAAAGGCTGATGAGAACTCTATAGCATTCCAGAGGATGCATCCTCCTCTTATGCCTAAGATGTTTGCTCTAAAGCCACCATCTAAGGGTTTGGCAACTGTCACTACTGCTACTCCAGCTGCTTCTACTGATGAGAGACCCCAGTAGCCTGAGGCATTCGATGTTGAGAGTGGTTTGACTATAACTGCTCATGCACCAGAGGCCAGTACTTCACAGACTTCTACACTGAGCATAGTCTATGTGTCCGCTGTTTCAATTTAGGCCATGGTGCAATATTTATCCTGAGCTGAGGCCCAGTTATCCTATCTCATTCAGCATCTTAGGTCATAGGTTCGATAGACTATTGCGGACTCAGAGGAGTGATGCAAAGCATTCAACATATCTACTGTTCATGAGCATGTTTCTATGGTGGATGCCGATATTGATGCCTTTGAGGATCGTGTGCATAACAGGTTAGATGAGGCCCAACTTTTAGATTTGTCAGCCATACATGAGGGATTGAAAAGCTCAGGGCTAACATGATAGCTTTACTTGCAACACCCACTATATTACCAAAGTCTACACATACAGAGTTGCTATTTGAATTGATTACCTCTATAGTGACTCCATAGACTTCCCTAGAGAAGTGCCCTTAGACAGATTAGGACCTAGTTGAGCGAAATATATGTGCAAAGTGCCCCGTGATTGATAAGGGTGAAGAGGATGATAAGGATATAAAGGACGAGCTTGAGCTGGTCTTGCGGATATTGGGGCAAGAAGAGGAGATGAGGCTAGCCTATGTGCATGATATGGTGATGGGTATTAGCCCATCTAAACATAGTAGAGCAGCTGACAAGACTACCTCGCAGGAAGGGATGGCCAAACTCAACCATTAACTAGCTCTTAGGCGCTGAGATATATTTTTTGACCCTTACTATGTTTTTGCTTGATTTGGTCCATTGAGGACAATGCACAACTTTTTTTAATGGGATGTGGATAGCTATGGGTCTTGGTGAAGTTTGAGTAGTTTATGGTCCATAACTATCCCAAATTTTGATCCCAACCTTTTGTTGCCTGTGTTCGTTTTCCTCATGGATATTAAATTTCTATTGAGCACATTTAGAATGTTTAGATAATATTTTTAGCATATAGTACTAATATTTCTGGCATATAGCATGTTGTTTTTATGTTTTGTTTTGAAAATTGATACCCACTAAAAAAATTTTGATTAGTAGATAATTGGCAACCATGCATGTTTGGGTGTTTCATAATAGTTGTTTTGATAATTGAGGGTAATTTGAGACATGAAGCATAATCTATGAGTTGCTTGTTGATAATATTCTGCAATGCCATGTGAGTCTGAGCTTATTTTTATAAATTCATGCATTTTGTGCTAATTCAGAACTTGCCCTATTACTCTAAGTTAGATTGTAGATTGAATAGATTAGGAAGAGATCTTAGGCCTTTGTTCTTTAATTAGTCCACTTCAGCCTAAAATAACCAATCAAATATGTTTTATACCTTGTTCCAAATATTTTAGCCTTACATGAATCAATTCTTTCAAAAACACCAAATTAGCCTAATCTTGTCTAGTGAAAAACCTTGAAATTAGCCCTGGTATGTCCTTGAGAATTATGAACCTTTGTTGAGGCAAAAAGCCTAAGTTGAGGGTGGGGCCTGGTTTGGGGAACATATATTATGTACTTCAAAATAGGCTAAAATCCTAAGTTGAGGGTGGACGGTATAGGGGTAAAATCCCAAATAGGTGGTGAGTTAGGAATGAGGAGAAAAAGAATAAAATCATGTACTGGATAAAAGAAAAAGAAAAAAATTCCTTAGAGTGAGATCAAAAGCAAAACAAAGTGTAAAAATGAGGCAAAAGCTGAAAAATGAGAAGAATATACCCACAAAAGCTTGAATGTTAAAAAAATGGAGAATAAGGTGAAAATGGGAGCTCATGAGGTGAATGTGTTGAAATATGTAGTTCAAGGATGGCTTCTAGTCACTATTTTTCCAAAATGCCACACCAAAGCCCCCTGAGCATACGTTATAAGCCTAGCAAGTCCTAAAGTATTCCTAGTCCAGTTGGTTGAAGATCTGAGTCATGAGTATATGGGCAAGCCTATAATATTAGTCATGATGTATGAACATGATTAGTGAGAGTGAGTGTTCTTGCCTACTCCCAAGACTGAAATTAAAATCATCAGTGAGTGTTAAAATGAGACTTCTTTCTATGAGGACATTTGCATTGCATTGTTAGCATTTGACTTGTTTAGTGATTGTGGACTTTTGATATTCTTTTGCTTGTCCTGGTTGTGTTATCAAATGCACTAGTGTGTTGTCGTTTGCTAAAAAGTTGAACGATCTTGTTTTGAAACGTTGGTGTGGGTACTTGAGTTTGGATTGAGTATTATATATGCCATTGGGTTGGTGACTATATGATTCTGTGTTATCTATATAGATTGAGTCATCTCTTGAGGACAAGTAACAATATTAAGTTGAGGGTGTTGATGTACTGTCAAAATACAACATATTTGATGCCTAAAACTTGCAATTTTGTGTGTTCTCAATGTGACTTTTGTGGTTTGTATGTGTTTCTGTGTTTATTTTTATAGGAGAAGCAGGTTGGCACAATTTTGGGAGGATTACAGACATTTGCTGGTTTGTGACCTTATACAAGACCCTCTACGAGTCGTAGAGTCATCTATAAGTCCTAGAGGGGGTTCTATGAAGAATTCTAGTGAAGCTTGAAGATCATTCATGTGAAATCTCTTTAGACTCGTAGTTCACTCCATGAGTAGTATTGAGGACTTTCATAGAGATTTCCAAAGAAAGATCAGAGAAGGACTAAAAGGTGCATATGAGAACTACGAGAGGTCAATATGAGTCATAGATAGGACTACAACTCATGGAGGTTCTTTGTAGCAGTGAAATATAAGATTCAAGAAGTAGAACACGAAAGTCTAATTATATCTCGTAATCATACAAGTCTTAATTGCAAGTTGTAGAAGACGCTGACCAATTTTTCTGATAATTTTTGGGACTTGTCTATAAATACTATAAATAGTATAATTAGGCTATTTTTAGTAAGAAATGCAAAAAAATAGACTAGAGAACGTCATTAGAGCATTTTTAGGGTTATAGACTTAAAGACAAAATATTGGAGAAGAAAATACATTTGTGGATTCATTGTATCTTTCAACCTTGTGATTCTCAATATAAATTGGGTTTGCTTGTTCTTCAATCTATTTGGGTACGAGGTTAATTATTTTTACTCAATTTATAATTTCTTTTTCTTCCCATAGCATGAGTAGCTAAATTGACAACTTAGGGTTGTGGGAACCATGAGGATCTAACCAAACAAACACGGATTATGTGCAATTCTTAGAATGGATATTTGCATGTATTAATCAATTCTCATGGTATTTCATGTTTTCTAGTGGTGGACAACATTAGAAATTCCCTAGTGTTTCCTTCCCGATCTAAGTGGTAATGAATAGAAAAAGAGAAATTGGTTAACAGGATTTGATGATGGTTTCTCATCTAATCAACCAAACTAGACCAACGAGAGGTTTACTGGGACTACGGGAAATGGTTATTATAGCACACTATGGAGATGGCCCAAGTCCCATAGTGAAATTTGACCTTCTCCTTTGACCAAAATGTTGGATGAACTTAAATTACCATCCTATATGCAATATTATAGTTGAGAATTGTGATATTTCAGGATGTTGAGTTAGTGAATCATGGGGAACGCAATACTTAAGTTGCTCTCCATTATTGATAGTCTTCTATTTTAGTTAATTTATTTAATTTTTTTATCAATCATTCCAATCCCCCTCTTTTTGGGAAGCTGAGTTAGTTAATACTTAATTGTTTATTGGTGAATCAATTTGGAAAGTCTAGTTATTCTCTGTGAGATTTGACCCTAACTTTTGTTAGGTTTATTACTTTGACAATGATCACTTTGACCTCAAAAGAGAAATGTATCTTTAGTGTGATAAGAAATATGAAAGATCCTAAGTCTGCATTACCCTCATAGCCTGAGACATACTTACCAGCCCCTTAGTTCTTATGAGTTATGTTGTATGTGAATCTATGTTAATCCCTTATCCCTATGACATCCCCATAGCCTGAATCATACTTTTTCATCACTTAGAACTATGTGTTTAATATATATATATATATATGCTTCTGAACCGATGATGTTAATATCGATACTTGAGGCTTGTTTGGGGACTCTCAGGTTCCAATTTGGCATGTCATTCCTAGACCCTGGGTCCGAGTCATGATAGTTTAGGTGCCTTGAGTACAGAAAAGTTAGATTGAAAAATAACCTAAAGTCGAGTTCACGAGGGCAACTTGTGGCTCATATATGTCCTATGGGCTATGAGGGCAACTTATGGACTGTTGGATTGACCCTTAGACATGAGACTTTAGGAAGTGAAAATTTTTCCAAGTGTGAGGTAACCCACAAACCAAGTGACGACCCATAGGATGCATTATGGTCTATAGAAAGGGTCATGAGAGAGTCTTTTGGATATGAAGCAAATGTGCATTTTGCTGAAAAGTAACCTACATGTCACCAAATACCCCTGAAATATGATATGACCCATAGGATGGTTCGTGGAATAAGGCCCAAAAAGTAATAATGGCTAATATGGAAGGACTCTACGAGTCCAACCACAAACAATACATGGTTACATGGCCTGTAACAAGTGTTCATGGTTTTGGGTTCATCAAAGTCAGTTTTCAGGAAGTTCAGATGTATTACCAGACGAAAGGGACCTACGACCCATGGGTTGACTATGACCCATAAGCGGGGCTTATAGGTTGAATTTGGTGGTTTAAATAAGGGGTTGTTTTATCATTTCCATCCTTTTTGTTCCTCAACTACATTGTTTTGGGAATGGGAAAGGGACCCTATATCAGCTTTTAAGCCCTAATTGCCTCATTCAATCCCTCATTCTTCACTCTCAGAATTTCTAAGGTAAAAACCTCTCAAGAACAAGTTAGGGCAAAAGTTAGGGTCCCAAGGTTTCTTGTTCAAAGTTTCAAGTTCATTTCTTCAAAGTTCCCTTAAGGTATGTGAGTTGATTTATAGGTATCTTTCTACCCATAAAGTCCCTTCTTAAGTATTTTACCTTTTCTTTAAGTTCCTTAAGTTAATGTGCATGATTATGATCATTTCATTATATTTATGTTATTAAATACTACTTATGATATACTACCACCATTCTACTAAGTATATATGCATGTTTGAACTATTGATGATGACTCTATGATGGGTCTCGATGTCGATAAAGGGTGAGCATTTTTATGTTCCTTATTTTAAAAAGAGAAATTTCCTTATGACTTATGCGATTGATGATTGCTCTATTTAAAAATCCAAGCCCACCTAGTTGTCAAGTTAAGTTTTGTAATATATGATGATAATTAGGGCATTAAATTAAGTTTTAAGTAATGATTTGTTAAATATATAAACATGTTGACAATTGCCCTAAAAGATGTAATTCCCCAAGATAAAAAGATAATTCTCACTTGGTGGTTCGTAATGTTCGAGCTACTCCTATGATTACTACTTATGATTCTAAGTTGTAATGTAAAGAATTTCATGGGATGACTTAGCACCGAGTGGACTTGAGGTTGGTTTTCACCCCGTTAGTTGAGGCATGACCCATTAAAGAAAACTCTCAATGTCCCTAACTATCTGCTACCATATGGACAAAATGAATATTAGTCATCTCCACTGCTTTTTAATATTACTTCATTGCTGAAACAACCAATAGCCCCTTTCCCTTAGTTTTTTCGCAAATTGTTTCCATTAAGTGCCTATGAATGCTTAAGATTCTTAAGATGGCTTGGATGAGGTACCTTCAAGTATCTCATTCACTCTGTGGTGACTAGGCCTCTAGGTCGAGTTGTTACAAACTTAGTATCAGAGAATGAGGTTTTAAAATATTCCTCCGATGTGCATGTATACCCCATAGTGTAGGGTCTTATTCAAGGTTGTAAAGCATGCTACTAGCTTAAGTAAGAGGCTATGAGATGGTTTAGGAAAGTCTTCCCTTCTTTCTTATTTATGTAGTGCCTTAGAGTTGAATAAGGTTTTTCAGTAACTAATGATGGGCCTTTGCTTTTTTCTAGATCATGATGCCATGAAGAGTTCTGCATCAATAAGGCACTCCAAAACAATTGTGCTTTCTTAGACTGGTTCTTCCCGATAGAGCTTAGGGAGGCAAAGATTTAAAAGTTCATCAACTTCAATAAAGGGGCCATGAGTGTGAGAGAGTATGCGCTCAAATTTACCAAATTGTCAAAGTATGGTTCCATTATGGTCACGGATCAAGTTTATTTCCAATATTTCTGAGTTGGTCTCCAAGTAATGAAAAATGGCCATGTTGGCCAAAGAGATAGACATTTCCCACTTGATGACATATGTAGAGCAAACCAAAGAGTAGAAGCTTCGTGAAAGGGCAAGGGACTCCAAGAGGGCTCAAGTTGAAGGTGGGAGTTACTCTTACTAAAGGGGCGATGGTCAAGAATTTAAAAGTGGCCAAAAGAAAAGTGGGAAAGGATCCACCAACACTCCTCCACTCCTCCTCCCTGAAAGTATAAAGGGGTGGATCCTAAGCCTCAAAGTCCAAATTACCCTAAGTATGGGAGTCTCTATAAGAGAGAATGTCTAGCCGGGTCCAATACTTGCTTCACTTGTGGGAAGCCCGACCACTATGCTGTGGATTGTAGGGGCGAAGGCACAAGGACCCAAGGCTAAAGGGTTCAAGTCCAAGGCAATCAAAGGACCAACTGATTTTATGCTCTTCATGGTTGTCAAGAGGTCGAAAAAGCTCCAGACATGGTCACCAATATGTTAGGAGTTTCTGATTATGATGTATATGCACTTTACTATCTGGGAGCAAATTTATATTTTGTAACTCCATTTCTTTCATATAAGATTCATGCAAGTCCCGAAGTCCTCCATATACCCTATGAGGTAAGTAACAATGTAGGTGAGTCAATCATAGACCGAAGAGTCTATAAAAGTTATCCCATTTTCATCTTGGATAAAATGATTCCATGTGTTTTAGTTGAGCTTTCCATAGTAGAATTTGATGTGATTCTTGGAATGGATTGGTTGCATGCTTTCTATGCTTCCATTGGGTATAGAACCCGTAGGATCAAATTCCAATTCCCTAAAGAGTCAATTCTTAAATGGGAGGGTTGTCATGACTCAGGGCCTAGTCATGACATGACGAATGAAATGTTCGAGGATAACCCAAACAAGCCTATTGATTGTAACATGCCACATCCTTGGATGTGGAAGCAAAATTAAACAATAACTAGAAACGATAAGAAAAAGTGAAAGCGTGGACTAAGGAAAGTCTTCCAAATAAATAGAAACATAAGAAGAGTCAAGCTTGAAGATATATACAAACTTAGCATACAATAACACCTTTACTTTAAAATGGAGAGGGAGCCAAGACATTCACGAGGCTCACCTCATATAGCAAATATTCAACATAAGAAATAAGTCTCAACATAGCAAGGAAAAGAATAGATACTATCCTCGAAATTGAAGACTCGCTAAAGCTTTCTCCAAAGTAGCAAACTAGCTACTTAGAGGAGGATAATCAAAAAGAGCTCAGGTTCCTAGATGGTGATATCATATTGGAATAGAGTATGCGTTAGTACGTTTGAATGTACTAAGTATATTGGATAAAATGCAACAATGATATAAGCCATCATACTCAAAATGCATACATATAGGCAATGGGTATAATCTTAATATGACTTGTATGATCAATGCTTGTAATAAAAATGTATTTAAAATATTTAACTTGCATAGGATAATATATATATATGGGAAAAGACCTTTCCTACATAGACCAAGTGAGCTACTACTTAGAACCGAAGAAATGATAGCCCCTTAGTAAGGTGATCGAGGCATGTCATCCCCTCGACAAAATGATCGAGGCATGTCACCCTCTCGACAAGGTGTGATATACTTTCCAAGGTAAACCATACATGATAACATGAATAATTCGTGGTATGTCGCCCCCTCGACAAGGTATGGTATAACTAGACGGATCCACTAGAAACCATAAAAGGGAAAGTATATAATCCTATGTGGCATTTAGTTTAGAGACTAAAGACTTTCTGTAAGGATCCCTTGACTTTATCTCCTATCTTAAGCCTCAATCGGTGCTAAGTCTAATCCCATGGAATACTTGAAATAGTCATAACTTGTAAGAAACATGCTAACATGACATGAGTAGCTCATAAACATGCTTGATCTCTAATATTGTGCCTAACTTGAACATAAGAGTAAATAACCATACATGGTCCCTTGCCTTGACATGAATGGCTCACAAGAGATTAAAATCTTGAAATAGAGCTCAACTTGATAGTTGTAAGATCGTAGATACTTTTCATGAAATTAATACATGCTTGAAAGCTGTTAATCATCATGAAGTCACTTGACTTGTAAAACATGTAAATGACTCGAGAATTCTTGTCATGTAATTTAACCGAACATATGGTGGGCTCATGATTCTTGTTTAAAATTATGCAACTCAAGAGTATAACAAGATGCGTAAAATCAATTCAAAATCAGCCCACCAATATTTTAGTAAAACCCCAATTGTGGGTATCATTAAATCCATATCAAAAGTTCGTCATAGTTCATAGTTTTCAAAATTCAAATCATCCATAGTCTCAATAGACATAGATCAACTCATGGAATAAGCTTAAAGTAGACATTCATGGATATTCAATCAATACTTGATAAAACCCCAAATGTAATTTATGTTCATATTTTCTAATAAAATATACCCATAGGTAATACAACTTGAAATCATATAATTTTCACAAAAAGAGAAGGTCGGACACTATAGGTGAAAGGACTAATAGATGAAGACCCGCATACCTCAAACTTATATTTTCTTGAGATACATTTGAAGGAAATTTGGAGCTTGGACTGGGTTCCTAAGCACTAAATACACTAGTTCGCGCCCCAAGTACATTGTGGCCTGGGTGCGGACAAATACTTATTACGTAAAATTAGCAAAAATTATTTTTCACTATGGGTATTCTAAAAATCCAGGTGTTTCACAGTTAGTTTTGCCCTTTGATTAAGAATATGTAGTCGGATTTTCGAAATCATACATGAATTTTAAGATATATAGAAATTATGATTATGGAACTTTCCAAAACACATGTGGGTCGTTTCAAGGGTAGCAACTCTTCATGTGTAGTTTAGTTCATTTCCTTCTTAAAGGCCCCAAAATAATCTAAAAGGGGTCCATCTACCATTTAGTGAGGGTCAAAGATGACTCTTCCAAAGTTTCTTCTCTTGAGTCAATTTTCGTTGTAAACAAGTTTCCTAATGTCTTTCCAGATAGTTATCGGGTGTTCCTCTGAAAGGAAAGTAGATTTTGATATAGACCTCTTACTTGATACTCAGCCTATCTCAATCTCACCTTATAGAATGACTCCCTCAGAGATGAAGGAGCTAAAAGATAAATTGAGGGATTTATTGGAGAAGGGTTTCATTAGACTTAGTTGGTCTCAATGGGGTGCTCCAATTTTATTTGTAAGGAAGAAGAGATAGGTCGCTCTATATGTGCATTGACCATCGGTAACTCAATAAGTTCACCATCAATAATAAGTATCATCTTCCATGAATAGATAATTTGTTTGATCAATTTCAAGGGACTAATAATTTCTCCAAAGTTGATTTAAGATATGGTTATCACCAATTTGGGTGTGAGAGAGAGTTACATGCCTATGAAAACATTACAGACTAGGTATAGTCATGTCGAGATTGTGGTGTTGTCATTTGGCCTCACTAATTTGTCGATGATATTTATGGACCTCATGAATACGGTGTTTAAACCCTAATGTTACATGTTCTTCATGGTGTTTATTGATGAGATCCTTATCTAGTCTTGAGGTAAGCAATAGTTTATGGAACACTTTAGGATAGTATTGAGAACTCTAATAAAGCAAAAGATTTACGCAAAGTTCTACAAATGCAAGTTTTGGGTAGATAATGTTGCCTTTATTGGGCATGTGGTATATAGCGAGGGCATCAAGGTTGATCCTAAGAAGACTGAAGCCATGAGAAATCATCCAAGGCTATTAACACCTATTGATATAAGGAGTTTCTTAGGCCTAGATGGTTACTATAGAAGGTTTGTGCAAGACTTCTTCACTATTTCATCTCTACTTACCAAGTTGACTTAGAAAAAGCTAAGTTTGTGTGGCAAATGAATGTGCAAGGAGTTTCCAAACTTTGAAGGATAAATTGACTTCGTCCCCAATATTGAAATTACTAAAATAGAATGATGGGATCATTATGGGATCATCATGTATTGTGATACATCAAGGATTGGGTTAAGTTGTGTGATAATGCAAAATGGTAAAGTGATTGCCTATGCATCAAGGAAGTTGAAAGTGCTCATGATCTTGAGCTTGTGGCGATGGTATTTGCCTTAAAATTTTTGCACTTGTATAGAGTTCATGTGGATGTTTTCACAAATCACAAGAGTCTCCAACATGTGTTCACCCAAAAGGATCAATTTGAGGCAACAGAGGTGGTTAGAGCTACTCAAAGATTATGACATAAGTGTGAAATATCACCATGAGAAGACAAATATGGTAGCATATGCCCTTAGTAGAATTTCCATGGTTATTGTTTATCATCTTGAAGATGATGAGAAAAGGGAGTTAGCTAAAGATATTCATAGCTTGGCTAGACTGGGAGTGAAATTGAGTAAGTCCAGAAGTGGTGGTGTAATGGTTTTTCATGGGTTTGCTTCTTCTTTGGTTGATGAGGTTAAGGCTAAGCAGGAGCTTGATCCCACCTTGGCTAAATTAAAAAACTTAGCAAAAGAGGGAAGGATAGAAATTTTTGCACAAAGGGGAGATGGTGTACTCTGATATCAAGACAGGTTGTGTGTGCCTAATAATAGTGAGTAGAAAAAGTTGATTATACAAGAAGCCTATAACTCTTCATACTTCATTCATCCAGGCACCAAATAGATGTGTAGAGACTTGACATAGATTTATTCGTGGAATGGAATGGATAAGGACATTGTTCAATTTTTGTCCCAGTGTGCAAATTTCTAACAAGTCAAAGTTGAACACCAAAGGCCAGGTGGCCTCGCAGAAGACATTGATATTCCTACATGAAAGTGGGAAGATATCAACATGGACTTCATAGTTGAATTGCAAAAGACCAAAAAATATTTTGATTCCATAGGGGTGGGATTCAATCTACGACTTATCAGATGACCTGTAATATATTCTACGAGTTGTAGATTATATCATAGAAAGTGAACAAGAGAAGGGTTTCTAAAATCCTGAAATTCTATCAAATGAAACACCTATCTAGGGCCTGTTAAATGGATAATGACCCATAAATGGGGTCTCATAGTCCTGTCCGACCATAATTTTAAAGAGGGCTATTTTGACACTTCTTATTTGTTAAAGCCTAAACTATGTCATTTTGGCCTCCAAAAGACCCTTTATCAGCCCTCTTAAGCCTAATTCCTCCCATTCCCCTCATTTTTAAATATCTTAAGTCCCAAAAATCCTCTCAAGTACTTCTAAGTCTTCAAGCTTTCAAGAGAAGGAAACAAGCTATGGTTTTTGTTTTTCACCTCCAAAACCAGTTTTCCTTTTCATTAGGTTGATTAGGTATGTGGATTTTAATTGTGGGAACCTTCTTCTCACAAGCTCAACCATTCCTCCTGCAAGTCTTTTTCCAAGTTATGGGTATTTATGAAAACTCCATGAAATTTCTGCATGATATGATTATAAAGAAGTCTATGGTGATATTATGATGAATATTATGCTATTTTGTCTTTGCATAATATTATGAAATGATAAGTCATAGAAATATGTGATTTAAAATGAGGGTTTGATAATGCCCTAACTCTACTGTACTATGAAATGGTGGGTTATTTTTCATGATTTGAAAAAGGGTTTTTTCATTCTCCTCATGTCCAAAGGTATTATTTTTACATTATTTTGAGCATATATGCATACCCACCATGTTTTAGTAAATTATAAAACATGTTCCTTATATTGACAAAGGCCTTATGGCAGGATATGTGATTTATAAACGATATGATTTGTGAAGGGCTATTATGTATATTATGAATTATGAGAATGCTGTGTTAGCTATGAAAAGTTATGAAACCTTATCTTTGAATGGCATGATTGACCAAAATGATTGATAACCATTGTTCCATAACTATGTTGCCACCATAGATTTATGAATTAGCTAATGGATCTATATAGCTTAAGTGGCATGATTGACAAAAATGGGTGGTATTTTCCGTGTGACACATGTGAATCATATACAAAAATGGGTGGTGTTCCCATAAGGTTAATAAGATGTGTGTAACTAAATGGGTGGTGTTTCCACAAGGTAATTATAAGGCATTTTATAAAAAAAATGGTGTTCCCGTAAGGTAAATATTTATTTTTTCCTACCAAGGTAGACCACTGCTAGTCCTGTGTGGAGTAAACATCGAGATTCCAAGTAGTAGTTCACTTGGTCTTACAAGTTGGTTATTGTCCCTTCCCATATACGTATGATATGTCACATGATTTGATGATTCATTCTTGCATAATTTGACTATGGCATTGATCATGCATGACATATTGAGCTTATTCCATTGGTTGTGGTTATGCATATTGTTTAAATATGGCTTATGTCCATTTTTGCATTTGCACACCACATACTTAGTACATTCCAAGTGCTAACACATATTTTTTGCCTATATTATTTCACCATGTAGAGACCCATTCTATCCTTCTTCACATAGCTAGTTGGTTCGGGTGAGACATTGATGTTGGTGAGTCCTCCACTACTGGGGACGATAACTATTTACTATCATACATTTTCTCTAACTTATCTAATTCTTGATACTATAATCGAGGGTGAGCCCGGTAGATGTCCTAGCCCTCGTTCTATTCATGACTAGAGGTGTCATTGGGTATTGTTATGGCTATGTTCTAGTGAGCTCGACTCAGTATGCTATGCAGTTATTGAAGTTTTTTTCCCTGTCCCCACTACCTTATGTGCTTGAGGTATGACGATAGTGATGAGGAGAAAATCCCAAGTCCCTAATTACCTCCATAGCATGAGTCATATGTACCTGCCCCTTAGATTTACTTGCTATGTGATTTACGCTTATTCTCTTCCCTATAACATCCCCATAGAATGAGTCTGAAGTTTTGCTTCCATTAGAAATTATGTGCTATAAGTTTATTTCTCTTTTATGCTTCCACAAAATCAAGGATGTGCTATGTATGCTTAAGAGGCTTGTTTGGGATCCCTCGGGCTCCCATTCATCATGTCGCGTCTAGGCCCTCGCCTTGGAGTATGATAGCTTGGTATCAAAACACTATGTTTGTTAATGGTCCTCAGAAATACAATATAGCACATCAAGTAAAGTGTTGTTCATGGTTGTGAAGCATGCCACGACTATGAATAGGAGGCTGTGAAGCATTTTAGGAAATGGTTCAGTTCTTCTTGCTCTACTCTATGCATTAGATTTGAAATAAGGTTTCCAATCTATAATAGGTCATTTTCTCTCTTTTAGATCATGCAACCGAGATGAATGGAACAAAGAGCTCCTACCCCCAAGGGTGAATAGACCTGATAAGCTCCCAAAGTGGAACAAAAAGGAGTCACCCACGTCGAGTACCAAACTATGGTAACCTTTTTGGCAAGGGTCATGGCCAATCAAGGAGCTCAAGCTTGTCATTCTCCTACACGAGCCTCGAGGGTAAGGTATTTCCCAAGGATGAATCCCCTAGAGTTCCATAGCTTAAAGGTAGAGGAAGACACCGAAGAATTTATTGATAAACTGTATAATATTTTATCTATCATTAGGTAAGCTCATAGGAGAAAGTGAAACTAGTAGCCTATCAACTCAAGGTCCTTGCTTAAGTATGGTATAATCGATAGAAGATGGAGAGGGTGGATGATGAGCCTAATCAATGGGAGGAATTCAAAGTTGTCTTTCTTGATCACTTCTTCCCAATTAAGCTAAGGGAAGAAAAGTTGACGGGTTCATGAGTCTTAGGAAACGTTCTATAAACATGAGGGAGTATTCCATTAAGTTCAACAACCTCTGCAAGTTTTCTCCTTATTTGGTTGTCGACCCTCAAGCAAGGATTCACAAGTTTGTGTTAAGATTATCCGAATTGATTAATAAAGGGTGACAAGGTGCCATGCTCATTGGATACATGGATATATCATGGCTTATGACATATGCCAAACAAATTGAAGGGGTGAAACTTAGAAAGAGAATAACAGAGGAGTACAAGATATCTCGAATTGATATTGGATTCCAATGAATTAAAGGTGGTCATTTCTGACAAAGCTGCAAAATTCAAGGCCAAGGGTCTTCCAACGCCTAAGGCCAATGGTTTGCAAATGATAGGGTTCCTAACCCAAACTCTCAAGGTGGTAATGGTGGTCAAATTACTCAGAGTTGTGGAAGGTGATAAGAATCGTGGAGGTAGATGCTACAAAAATATCAGTTCTTGCTTTAGGTGTGGAAAAATGGGCCAAAAGATTGCAGATTGTCCACGAAAAGATAGGGACAGTCGTCCTCAAGGACAAGGTGTTCATGGTTATTTAATGACACAAGGTAGTCAACAAAGAGGTGCTCTACATCACAATCAGTTTTATGTTTTTCAAGAGAGACAAGTGGTTGATGAGGTGCCCGACGTTGTCATCGGTACATTAAGGATCCACAATCTTGATGTATATGATTTATTAGACCCAGGTGCTACTCTTTCTTTTATTACTCTATTTATTGCCGATTGGCTTCATTTGTATCCCGAATTGTTGTGTGAACCCTTTGAGGAGTCCACCCCTGTCAATGAGTCTATTTATGCTAAAAGAGTCTATGAGGGTTGTCTTGTGTCTATATCGCATAAAGGTTTGCCTTGTGATTTTGTTGAGCTTGACATGGTAGATTTTGACATCATTCTTGGGATGGATTGGTTACATGCATATAATGCAACTACCAATTGTATGACTTATTGGGTTAGGTTCCAATTCCCTAATGAACTCGTCCTTGAATGGGAAGGTCGTGATTTATTAGTGGTCAAGAGTACATTCATATCTTATCTTAAGGCTCAACAGTTAATTTCCAAAGGGTACATCTATCTTATGCGGGTTAGGGATGTCAAGTCTAAATCCCCTTTATTCAGTCGATTTCGATGGTCAGTGAGTTACTTGATATCTTTCTCGATCAACTTCCCAGTGTCCCTCCTAAAAGAAAGATAGATTTTGGTATAGATCTTCTCTCCTCAATACTAAACCCATTTCCATATCTCCATACCAAATGGTCCCAGCGGAGTTGAAGGAATTAATGGAACAATTAAAAAATTTGTTAGAGAAGGGATACATAAGGCCTAGTAAGTTGCCTTGAGATGTGGTGATGTTGTTTGTAAGGAAGAAAGATGCCTACTTAGAATGTGTATAGACTACTGGTAGCTCAATAAGGTCATCATAAAGGACAAGTATCCATTGCCAAGGATTGATAACCTATTTGATCAATTGCAAGGGGCTAGTTACTTCTTAAAGATTCATCTTTGGTTTGGATATCATAAATTAGGGGTAAAGGAGTATGATATTCCCAAAATGACCTTTCGGGTAAGGTATGGGCATTTTCAGTTCGTGGTGATGTCCTTTGGCCTAACCAATGCTCTGATAATATTTATAGACCTTATGAATAAGGTCTTTAAACCCTACTTTGATATGTTTGTTGTGGTACTTATTTATGATATTTTGATCTATTCCCAAAATAAAGAGGAGCATGCAAATCATTTGAGGGTAGTATTGTAAACATTGAGGGAAGAAAGACTCTTTGCTAAGTTCAACAAATGTGAGTTTTGGTTGAAAGAAGTTATATTCCTAGGTAATATTGTTCCAGGTGATGGAATTAAGGTGAATTCAAAAAAGACAGAGGTAATAAAAAATTGGCCTAGACCCTTGACTCGGACGGACATTTGGAGCTTCTTAGGTTTGGTCGATTGCTACAGAAGGTTTGTGAATGATTTCTCGTCATTTGCTTCTTATTTGACTAAACTAATGCAAAAGAAGTTAAAATTTATATGGATCGATGAATGTGAAAGAATGTCTGTTCCTATCTTGGTTCTACTGGAAGGGTTAAAGGGATTCATGGTGTATTGTGATACTTCAAGAATCGAATTGGGGTGTGTGTTGATACAAAATGGTAAAGTCATTACCTATGTCTATAGGTAATTAAAGGTGCATGAGCGTAATTACTCCATCTATGATCTTGAACTAGCAGTCGTGGTATTTGTGTTAAAGATATGGTATCACTATGTGTATGGGACTTATGTAAATGTGTTCACCGACCATAAGAGTTTTCAATATGTATTCACCCAAAGGGATTAAAATTTGAGGCAGAGAAGGTGGCTAGAGCTCCTTAAAGATTATGATATGAGTGTGCATTACTATCTAGGCAGCAAATGGTGTGGCCTATAATGCCCTTATTATTAAATAATGTATTCATTTTCAAAAAGGTATTCCCTCAAGATAAAATCAACCCCTACTTCACAACTTTTTGACTTAAGTTTGTGTCGTTAGAGAAATTGGTTTTCTTGAATCATAGAAAGGAATGAGTGAAGGATTCGTTTTTAGTCCGATTTATTTACATTTATGCAATTATACATGTTAGACAAGCCTTAATAATTATTATTATGTGTGAAGAAAATAAATAAGGAGTGAAAAATGGAAAATTTGGGCAGCCACCTTATTGGACAATTTTTCTTTTAACATGCCTTTGACATAAAATATATTTTTCCCAAAGTCAGTTTAATGACCATATAAAACCTTATAAACTCTCTCATGACGTTATATTTGATAAAAACACAATAAATAAATCAGTTGCTTGGAGCAAAGTTGAGAAATCCCCTATCCTTTGGTAAGTGGTTGAAGTCTGTCTTTAAATTATATAGTGTATAGTAGTTGTTGAATATCTCATTGTATATACCTGTGTTTTTCGTGTGTAAATATGTTTTGGAAATGTAATTCACATTCCTACAACTTCTATGTTTATTTAAAAATCTGAATCCGCTTGTGTGGTATTGAAAGAAAGTGTGAAACACAGTGAAAGTTCTAGACAGTTTTCTGTCTGAGAAGCCTTCTATGTACTATTGTTAGTATTTTACTCATATCTTGATTTGGGAGTTGTAATTTGTGATTCTTATTAGATATTTAAAACCCCAAGACATGTATCTGTAACTATTATGTTTATATTGGGACCTAATTTGGTAGTTATGGATTCAAAACAGTCACACAAGTTAGGACAAGTTCTGTCCAGAGTTCTTACAAAGAAATCCCTGGGGGTATGTTGTTTGTTTTTCGATTATAAATACTTGTACAAAGGGTATTTTAAAGTGATTCTTGATCTTTTGCAACCTATATTCATATACCTACAGTTTTGAAACAGACTGGAAAGCCTAGTTTGTCCATTTACTATTTCAAAATCTAGTTGCATTGCAACGAGAAGAGTGTGATTTTCAGAAAAAGGACTCAGTTTTGATATTTATCTTGTTAGTTTCTACCTGTTGAGAATTTTGAATATTAAATGAGCATGTAAATGAGTATTAATATGCTCACACTTTTGTACAATCTTAAGAAAATTGATTAAAGAAATAGATATCATATTGATCACGACTTGAACTCGGTAGCGTCAGTTGCATGCAAAAAGGTTCAAGTTCATGTAAAAACTTGTTCTTGTACCTTTATTACATGCTGATACATTTGAATGTTATCTTAGTATCTTATCTATGCTCTTGTCATTTTATTTGGTTGTGTTGATATATTTTGGAACTTATAAGGAACTTGTTAAATTCGCCTATTTGTCCGAATTGCCTGATCACTTGACATCCTTGTGGACTTTGTCCTTATTGTGGGTGTGACTTTGTCACCATTAGCATGCCTCTTGTTCAGACCAATTGCCATTTTGATTGTTATTTTTGGGTTTGTCTTAAGTATGGATGTAGTCTTTTATGCACGAACTAGAAAGTCACTCCTAATATAACTCTTGGTTCTCTTGATAATTGGGTTTTCGCCCTTCTTGATATAGGGTTCCGATACTTCTTGATACTTGATTATATTTGGTGTGACATCATGATTTACATACTAGACGAAATTTGTCATTTCAATATCTTGTAAAAATTGTTCCAAGAACCCTTGATACTTAGATCTTTAATTATCCTACTTGATACTATTGTTGTATTTGTTCACTTGGTCTATTTACTATTCTCCCATTGTGTTTCTTTTAGACTTAAGAAGGATATATTGAGGGATTTAGGATTCACAACTTTTAGCTTTTACACCAGTAAGCTTCATGTTTAGCGATAGTTGTTTCTATTATAGGGAGTACCCAAGAGAATGCTTGAGGATGCCATTGAAGATAAATTTTGAGAGATGTATAGAAGATCACATTTGCATCTAGACATATATATTGTAGTGGTTTTGGGAGACATACATAATTCTCTGGTTGCATATGTATGTATAAATTTGAAAGGCTAGTGTAAAAACTAGAACCATGGTTTGTAACTTTAAGTTTTGGCTTGTTTAGTTAAATTTGAGCCGGTAAGCTTGTTTCTATATGAAAGTACTAGTCATGTTAAGATGATTGTATAAGATGAAAACTAGTATATTTTATTTCCTTGAATTTAAACATTGGCAATACTTTTCAGCGTGCTACAACAGTATGGGCAATATACAAATATCTTGCAATATAGTAGTTTAAACTACATGCAAGGTACTTACACCAAAAACTTGAGCTAAAATCAACTAAACAAACTTTAGAATAAAATTCTGTACCTTTAAGTATTTTGAATTCATTACATAAATATGATTAATATATCACGTGTTAAATTCTTTGTATGCTAGTCAGTGTTATACCTAGAGCATACAGAAGTGGTTGCCACAAGTGTTTCTTACTTGTACAGAAGTGGCATCCTCTCACGAGGATTACCACAAGTTTTCACACCAGAGCCCAAACTTGTATTTTAGGACTTTTGATATAAATTACTTGTATATTTGTCTATTTCGTAAAAGGTTAAAGCTATGTTATATGTTCATTTACATGATTAATACTAATGTAGTGCATGTAAAGTGCATATGCATCATGTACATATCCCTAATGCAATGTGATCTTCTCTTTTGAAGGAATTAAATTATGGCTTCTTCCTTTAATAGGCCTATGCAAACAACACAAGAAAGATCAGATAACTCTTATTCTCAACCTCGGGGACTAGAAAGGGTAGGGGAGCATCTTCTAGATCAATACGTCCCCCGCACTAGTGGGTCTAAAGTGGGAAACCAAGATGTAAGACCTATCCAACATCCCTAGATGAGACATAGTACTTAGGTTATTAATCCCACTTTCCAACAAATGGTTGAATTCTTCCATCACATGGATGAAGTGGTATATGATCCTAATGCGATAAACTTTGAGAAAATGAGGAAAATGGGTGGGTAGAATTTGAAGGTTATGTTGATCCCACTGATGTTGAACAATGGCTGGAATGCATGGAGAGGGTGTTTGAGTAATTGGTGTGTTTAGATATCATAAAATTTAAGGATGTTATGTCACTATTACTAAAGGATGCTTATGTTGGTGGGTGAATGTTCCAAATGCCTAGGTAGAAACTCTACTTCTTACTTGGAATGATTTTGTTAAGGACTTTCATATGAAGTATGTTCCACCTGCCTACTATGATGCTAAGAAAAAGGAGTTTTTGAGTTTGAGGCAGAAGGGCATATTTATTGCTGAATATCAAAAAAAGTTCTCAAGGCTTTCTTGTTATGCTAGAAATATTATTAAAAAGGAGGAAGATACATGCAGGAGATTTGAAGATGACTTAAATGATTTCATCAGAAAGAATGTTGAAATCTTGCAACATGAGAACATCTGTAAATAGGTTTTCGCTGCTCTTACCTGGGAAAGACTTGATAAGGAAGAAGCTAGTGGCTGTGAAAATAAACTCTAGTAATCTATATCAGATTTTAGAGGTCCATACAAAAAGGGAAGGTTTGATGATTCTAAGGCTAGTGGTATTAACAGGTCATCTCAATCCAAGCAAAGCAAATTAGATTATTTTATAGGTAGCACTCCAAATAATGGTCAAGGAAGACTCATGTTCCTACGTTTGAATAATGTGCGAAGAATCATTATGGTGTTTGCAGGAGAGCTTTTGATGCTTGTTTTAACTACGACAGCTTTGATCATAAAGAGAAGGACTGCCCTAAACAGGTTCCGTTCTTGCGCACAGAAAGCTTGGTTCAGAAGCCTTCTACTACTCCTTCTCAAACCAATAGGGGTACAAGACCAAAAAACATCCATGTTGCTGGAGCAAGTAGAGCAAATCAACCTAGGGGCCAAGGGATACAACAAGAGCTTATGCTATGAAAAAGAGGGATGATCAAATGGCAAAGATATGGTTGTAGGTAAATTTCACTTATTTGGCTTATATGTGTTTACATTGTTTGACCCTTGTTCTATATATTCTTTTATTTGTTCATCACTCGTTCTTCCTGAAAATATAAAATTTATGAGGGTTGATTATAATGTGGTAGTTAAAAGTCCCTTGAGCTATGAAGTTATTTGTGATCGAATTTACAGAACTTGTCCCTTCATGATCAAAAAACTACTTTTCCTGGTGGATTTGAAGGAAATGCACTTCAAGTATTTTGATGCTATTATTGGTATGGATTGGCTTTATAAATATCATGCAGTAGTGGATTGTAGATCAAAAACATGTGACTTTTAATAACCCTACATTTTCTCATATTATGGTATAAGGTGAAAGATTACTTACGTCTAGTATTATTTCTGCTGCCTTGGCAAGAAAGATGATCCAGCAAGGTTGTCATGCGTATCTTGCTCACATAGTTGATAAATACTTGGAGAGCCCTAATCTGAATGATATACCTACAGTGTGCGACTTTCAAAAAGTCTTCACAGAAATTCTTCCTGGGTTACCCTCGGAAAGGGAAGTTGAATTTCCAATCAAGCTTATTTCTGGATCTTCTCCTCTTTCCATTACTCCTTATAGGATGGCTCCAGCAAAACTAAAAGAGTTGAAAACTCAGTTGCAAGAACTTCTTGAGAAGGGTTTTATCTATCCTAGTGTCTCACGTTAGGGAGCCCCTATTTTATTTGTCAAAAAGAAGGATGGAACTCCTAGGTGGTCTATTAACTACAAACAACTCAACAAAATAACAATCAAGAATAAATATCTACTGCCAAGTCTTGACAATTTCTTTGATTAGTTGAGAGATGCTAATTTATTCTCAAAGATCGACTTGAGGTCTCGGCATCATTCACTATGCTTTAGAGAAAAAGATATTCCTAAAACTGCTTTTAGAACTTGTTATGGTCATTACAATGCCCTAAATCGACTATCCATGGATGGTGTGGCTAACCTCGATGAAAGTAAAAAAGAGTTAGCAGGGAATGTCCACCGGTTAGTAGGTTAGGAGTTAGATTGAATGAGGCCGAATATTGTGGTGTGGTGGTAATAGATTGTCAAAAGTCCTTCTTGGTAGAAGAAGTTAAATTGAAACAAGATCTTGACCTTGGTGGAGTTGAAGTCAATGGTGAAGGATGAGGTTTTCTCCCAAGGGGGAGATGGTATTCTTCGGTACCAAGGTAGGGTGTGTATGCCCAATGTCAATGATTTGAGGAATTTGATCTTGAAAGAAGCACATAACTCCTTCTATTCTATTCACCGTGGTTCTACCAAAATGTATAAAGATTTAAGAGAAATGTATTGGTGGGGTGGTATGAAGAAAGACATTGCCAAATTTGTAGTTGTTTGCCATAATTGCTAACAAGTCAAGGACGAGCATCAATGGCTGGTTGGTTTGACCCAAGACATAAAGATTCCTAATTGAAAGTTGTAAGAGATCAATATGGACTTTGTAATTGCGCTGCCAAAGACTAGAAGGCATTTCTATTCCATTTGGATTTTTGTTGATAGAATGACAAAGTTGGCTCACTTCCTATTAATTAAAACCATCTATAGTGCCAAAGATTATGCCAAGTTGTATATTCATGAGTTGGTAAGATGGCATGGGGTTCCATTGGCCATTATTTTTTATTTGATGCTCAAGTCACAATGCATTTTTGGAGGTCCTTCCAAAATGGACTTAGCACTAAAGTCAAACATAGCACAACATTTTACCCGTAAACGGATAGCGAATTCGAGAGGACTATCCAAACTCTTGAGTATATGCTTAGGGCTTGTGACTTGGCATTTAAGGGTAGTTAAGATTAGCATCTTTCGCTCATTGTGTTTTCTTACAACAATAACTATCACTCGAGTATCAGGATTGCTCCTTTTGAAGCCCTTTATGGGAGATATTATAGATACTTGGTCAGTTGGTTTGAGGTGGGAGAAATGGATTTGTTATGTCCAAATCTAAATATGGATTCTTTGAAGAAGGTGAGGGTGATAGGGGAAATATTAAAGGCGGCTCAAAGTCAACAAAAGTCCTATGTTGACCATAGAAGGAGACACCTTAAGTTTGAAGTCAATGATTGGGTGTATTTGAGGGTTTTACTGATTAAGAGCATGGTTCAGTTTGACAAGAAAGGAAAACTAAGTCCTAGGTATGTAGGGCCTTACCAGATATTGAAACAAGTTGGTGAAGTGGTATATGAATTAGAGTTGTCCATGGAAATGAGAATGATCCAACTAGTTTTTCATGTCTCCATGTTAAGAAAATGTGTTGGAGACCCCTATTTCATTATGTCCTTGGAGGTGATGAATTTTAAAGAGAACTTGACCTATGAGGAAGTCCCAGTAGAAATTTTGGATAGACAAGTCAAGCAGTTAAGGAACAAGGATGTGTCCTCCGTCAATGTCTTTTGGAGGAACCAATATGTAGAAAGTGCCACTTGGGAAGCCAAAGTCAATATACAAAAGAAATATCTCTATCTCTTCTATTCTAATCAAGCTTGAGGTACTACGATCTTTCCTATTTTAGAGCCTCCCTTTCTTCCATGCCATTCTTATGATACTTGTGCATGTTTATGTGATTTTTGAGGTTGCATTGTAAGTACTGTTTGAGGCATGGTTTAAAGATTTTAATGGTGCATATGTTGCATTTGTTATATGATGCATATATTCCATTCCTTAGAGGTTGCCTTAGCATATTTAGAGATGAATATTATTTCCAAGGGGGAGATGTCACCTATGAGGATTATTAAAATGCAAAAAAATAAATCCTAAAAAAAATTTAACTGTTAACTTTTATGAGCCGTAAGTTGTTTTACGACGAATAAGTTGGTTCATGAAACTTTAAGTAGACTTGCTGAAATTGGGATCATTCAAGGATTCAATGTACAACTTATCAGATGACCCATAAGATATTCTATAAGTCTAGATTATTTAGTAGAATGTGAACTAGAGAAGGGTTTCCGAAAATCTAAAATTCCATCAGATGAAACCGTTATCTACGGCCCATAGAATGGACTACGGCTCGTAAATGGAGTCTTGTAGTCCTGGCCAGACAGATTTTTTAAAAAGGCAAATTTTAATATTTTTTATTTATTAAAGCCTAAACTATGTTGTTTTAACATCCAAGAGACCTCTTAGCAACTGTCCTAACCCTAATTCCTCCTATTCCTCTCATTCTCAAACATCCTAAGTCCTGAAAATCCTCTCAACTACTCCAAAGTGTTCAAGCTTTCAAGAAAAGGCAAAAAAGCTAGGGTTTTGGTTTCTTCAACTCTAAAATTGGATTTTTGTCTTCATTAAGTTAATAAGATTTGTGGGTTTTGATTGTGGGAACCTTCCTCTCACAAGCTCAACCATTCCTCCTCCAAGCCTTTTTCTAAGTTATGGGTATTTATGAAGACTCCATGAACTTTTTGCATGTCATGGATATGAAGAAACATATGATGATATTATGATGAGTATTATGATATTTTGTCTTTGTATAATATTATGAAATGACAAGTCATGAAAATATGTGATTTAATATAAGGGTTTAATGAAGCCCTGACTATGTTTTACTATAACAAGGTGGGTTATTTTGCGTGATTTGAAAAAGGGGGGTTTCCATTCTCCTCCTCTCCAAAGGTGTTGTTTCTGCATAATTTTGAGTATGCATGCATACCCACCATATTTTACTAAATTATGAACCAAGTTTCTGATGTTGACAAAGGTCTTATGGAAGGATATGCGATTTACGAACCATATGACTTGTGAAGGGTTATTATGTATGCTATGAATCATGATAATGTTGTGAAATCTATGAAAACTTATGAAGCCCTATCTTTGATATGATGAAGCTTTGGTTTTGATGAGCTACTCAATGAACTATGAGGATATTACAATGCTTCACATATTATGATAATAAGAATAACTTCAGTATTCCTTGGGATTGTGACATAACACTGAGTGGACCTTGGTAGATAACCATTGTTCCATAACTATGTCGCCATTATAAGTTTGCGAATTAGCTAATAGATCCATACAGCTTAAGTTTCAGGATTGACCAAAATAGGTAGCGTTCCCGTACAACACATGTGAATCATATACCAAAATGGATGGTGTTCTTGTATGGTTAATAAGATGTGTGTACCGAAATGGGTGGTGCTCCCATAAGGTAATTATGAGGAATTATCCGAAAAGGATGGCGTTCTCATAAGGTAAGTGTTTGGTTTACCTTGTCAAGGTAGACCATTACTAGTTTGATGTGGAGTGAACATTGGGATTCCAAGCAGTATTTCACTTGGTATTATATGTCGATTATGGTTCCTTCCCATCTATGTACGATATGCCACATGATTTGATGATTCATTCTTGTATAAGTTTACTATAGAATTGAGCATGGGTGACATATTGAGATTATATCCATTGACTACGATTATGTATATTGTTTAAATATGACTTGTCTCCCTTGTTGTATTTTCACCCCGTATACTTAGTACATTTCAAGTGCTAACACATATTATTTTCCTATATGATTTCACCATGTAGGAACAAGAGCTCCTTTCCACCCTCCTCCACGTGACTAGTTGGTTGGGGTAATGAATTGCTATTGGTGAGTCCTCTACTTCCAGGAAGGAAAATAATTTACTATCATTGTTTTGCTTAGACTTACCTACTTTTGGATACTATAGTTGAGAGTGAGCCCGGGAGATATCTTGGGTCTCACATGACGTCATTGGGTATTGTTATGGCTATGTTTTATTGAGATCGACTCGTTATGCTATATAGTTATGGAATATTTATCACTTAGTCCTAACTCCCTTATGTGCTTGTTGTATGATGATGGTGATGAGGTGAAAGTCCCAAGTCCCTAATTATCGCCATAGCATGAGTCATACTTACCTGCCCCTTAGATTTACTTTCTATGTGATTTATGCTTATCCTCTTCCCTACAACATCCCCATAGCATGAGTCCAAAGCCCTATTTCCGTTAGAAATTATGTGATACATCTTTATTGCTCTTTTATGCTTTTGTGAAATTGAGGATATGCTATGCATGCTTAAGAGGCTTGGCTTAGGACATGACAAAGGCATATCCCTAGCTCACCATCAAAGTAAATAACATAAATAAAACTTCATAGGCAGAGGAATGGTGGCTTTTCCTTGGAAGATAAAACTCATCACATTAAGTATCTCAAGATTCGATCTAGTCTTCGTACGGTAGATGAAGGAAATTCTTGGTCCCAACATATTTAGATCATATAGACAAAAGTATGTATTACTATATTTGGATGTACTAAGTATGTGGGTATGCAATGCATAAGACTTATCAACTTGCATTCAATGTTAGATGACAAGGGCACCTAATAAAGAAAGAAGTATATATCAAAAGAAGAGTAATATAATAATATACCCTGAAATCCATGATGCATGAGATGTAAAATGCCTATATAAGAGGGGATGAGACCTCAACTGACATATAAGATCAAGCAAGTAAACCACACTTGCTTGATGTTATCCCCACACCAGAAAAGAGGAGGTCTACTTGCCAACAGTAAACCACACTTATGAGCCTCTCATTTTGGAGAAGTGACCTTCCTTACAGGCCTCCCATTTTGGATAGGATTTTCAAAATTTTATCATATCATATCAATGTTATAATCGCACCTTACGAGCCTCCATTTCGGTGAGGGTTACTATATATATATACCTATGCTGGCACATAGTTCAAGGAATGGGAGAGGGCCCTTGGGGATAGCCCTAACACCACCAATCCATCAGTGCTAATTCATCATCCCTTAAGAATACATATATGTATAAATGCCTTCAAAAGAGATGCAAGTCATTTCAATGTAACCTTGGGCATAAAACCAAAATATTCTTCATAATCATTTGTATTTGGGTTCAAAAGTCAAATCATAATTCATATCATACTTTTCATGCATAGGAATAGCCCATTCACAACATCAAATGAGGTGTAAACACTCAATATTCTCAAAGTGTCTATATCATAGATGTTTATGTGATCACATTCTTGTCATAACCATATGAGTGAGCTTAACTGACCAATTCATTTTCAAAACATATGTGAGCATAACACACTATTTCATTTTCACTAAAATGCAAAGCTTATGCATGCATATGCTTATGTAAATAGCAATGGGTAATATAGATTAAATCTAAAATCAATAATATTAGATAAAATTCAAGTAAACTCATAAGTAAAATCCAAAGTCAAATCATAATATTGATTACTTATGCTTAGAACAAACTTTAAAGGGAAGTACATAATCAAGTCTTCATAATACTCATGTAATTCAACGCGTTGTGGCTTAAATCAACTTAAAATCAATAATAAAACATAGCACGTACTTCAGTTGAATTATTAACCCATAATTCTCAAGACCCATAATTAAAGTACGCAAATTTCCATGAAATTCAAGTGAAAAAAGTTTGGATCTTCTTTGTTCAAAGGGGCCAAGAATCAACCCCACATATCTTAGCTAATGGAGAAGATTGAACAAGAAATTTGACGAAGAAAAGAGTTTTCCCTTGATTCTCAAGCTTAGTCTTCACAAGAGTTCTTTGAGAGAGATCTTAAGAGAGTTTAATATAATTCTAAGTGTAGGAGTGAATTTGAATGAGTGATAATAAAGTATAGGTCATTTGAAAGTCTTTAGGTAGCATAGAAAGTCACAAAAGATCCTTAGAAGAATTTATAATTACAAAAATATCATTAATGAAACGAGTAGGAAAAAATTTACTAAGGGTCTCAGGGAGAGGTATATGGTTCCTGCAAGGGTATATAGATAGTATACTTGCTCTGTGATCCAACACTTAGAAATATTCCACTGACGAAGGTCTGAGACAGTAATTCCATACTTAAAAAAGTCAATGTAGGCACCTATATAGGCGGCTCCATGGCCCTAACCAAGGCATATGAATCATATGCCCCCTCCGTAGACCTTCACGTAGAAAAATTCTTCATGACAAAGTTTCGAGATAGTGGTCTGGTACTTAGAAAATTTTCTCTCTAATTCCCAACAAAGGTCCTCACAGATCATAAAGGACTATACGGTCCGTGAGAGGGTCCTTGTATGGAATGCCTTGGCTAAAATATGGATTTCAAGGCCAACGCCACCCATACGATCCACCACATAGACTATGTGGGGCCATGTATGGTATGCCTTGGTCTCAAACTTCACATTAAAGGACACACACCTCACACAAGGCCAAGGGCCACTTCAAGGGGCCTCTACACGACTTGTATACTCTCACACGAACTATGAAGGCTTCCATGATGCATCACCTCGGTCCAAAATATTCTGAAACCAAAATTCCAAGCTATGTTAAGGTCGTACATAGTCTAGGTCCTTATACATTCCTACTTGGAAGTGGGAAGAAATCAATATCGACTTTGTAATAGGGTTATCAAAGACTAAAAAGCATTTTGACTCTGTATGAGCGATAGTAAATTGCATGAAAAAGTTGGTTTACTTCTTATCGATCATGACTACTATTACTATTAAAGATTATGCTCATTTGCGTATTTGAGAGTTGGTGAGGTTGCATGGAATTCCATTGTCCATCATATCAAATCCTGGTGTCCAATTCCCCTCTCATTTTTGGAGATCTTTCCTAAAGGGGCTTGGTACCAAGGTGAAGTTGAGTAACACTTTTCATCCCCAGACTGACGAGAGAGGACTATTCGCACTTTGGAGGATATGCTGAGAGCTTGTATGTTGGAGTTCAAAGGAAGTTGGGATGTCCATTTTTTCACTTATTGTGTTTCCCTTTAATAATAGTTATCATAAAATCATTGAGATAGCACCATGTGAGGCATTGTATGGTAGATAGTGTAGATCACCCATTGGGTGGTTTGAAGTTAGTTAAGTGGCATTGCTATGACTGAACCTAGTCATGAATGCCATGGAGAAAATTAAAAGCATCCGGGAAAAGTCATAAATGGTCGAAAGCATGTGAACATTGAAAACATGTTAAGGATGGCATATGAATTGGATCTACCTAATGAGACACATTTGATCCATCCAGTTTTTCATGTGTCCATGTTAATGATATTCATAAGTGACCCAAACTCCGTAGTTCCTTGAAAATATGTGAACATTGAAGAAAACTTAAGTTATGAAGAGATACTGATTGAGATCCTAGACCAGCAAGTGAAAGGCTAAGGAACAAGGAAGTTGCATCGATCAAAGTGCTTTGGAGGAATCAACAAGTTAAGTATGCTGCATGAGAAGCAAGGCAGATATGATGAAGTGTTACCCATATTTATTCCACTCTACTCAAGCCTAAGGTCTTAAGCAATTCTTCCTAAAGCCTCTCATTCCTTGCATTTTAGTTTTATATGATGCATGCACTTATTTCTATATTTATGGACTATTTTGATAAATGTTTGAAAGTAGATTTTGAAATCTTTATGAATTGACTAAGTTGCATTTTTGCATGTATGTTGGGTTATTAGCTGATGATTTACTCCTTAAAGCATGCCTTAAGTACATTCAGAGATGAATGTTCTTGGTGGGAGATATTGTAATAACCCCTTATTTAAAAGCTTACGAGTATAGAGAAAGTTGGGTAGAAAATGATCAAGATTCAGCATACGAGGGTGACTTATGACTCATAGGAAGACTTACATCCCACAAGTCAAACCTCAAAAATGAACTTCAGGAAAAGAAAAAAAAATTCAAGTATGAGGTAATCCACACACCCAATGACGGCCCATAGAAAGTATGATTGACCATAGATGGATTTACATATGAGGGCCTCAACATGAAGAAAATTAAAGTTTTTCTGGAAAGTAACCTACGAGTTAACAACACAACTCATAAAATATTATATGACCCATAGAATTCCTTTGTAGATGGACTCCAAGAAAATGAGAAAAGTGGCAAAATATTGAAGAACTCTACGAGCCTAACCATGAGCCATAGATCAAAGGACAAATAGTAGAATGGGTTCATGATTTTGGGGCCAATAAATCAGTTTTAGAGATTCTGGAAAAGTTAATAGGAGAATTAGGACCTACAGCCCGTGGTTCAAACCATGGTCCATAATTGGGGCTTCGTAGGCCGATTTTGGTAGTTTTAGTGAAAGGAGTTTGGTCATTTCTATAATTGGTATTCCTAAATTATATCATTTTTGAGATCAAAAGGGGGAGTACAGTAGATCTTAAATCCCTAGGACCCTTAGCTAATTCTCTATTCTTTTATTCTCAATGTTCCCTAAGGCATTCCCTCTCAAGAATAAGCCAAGGCAAACTAGGGTTTTCAAGATTCTTACTAAAGGCCTCAAGTTCAATTTTCCCAAGCTTACTAAGGTATGTGAATTTGATTTGTGCCTCTTATTTTAACCACAAAGTCATTCTTATTATATTTTACCTTTTTTAAAGTCCCTTCAAGTAAATATGCGTGCTAATGATGCTTTTATGATATACTTTGTTATTAAATGATTTCAATGATATCCTATGATGTTTTAATAAGTATATTTAAGTTTTTAAGTAATTGATGATGACCCTAATGATTACTTTTGTTAATGATGAAGGGTGGGATGTTTTGCATGTTTTAAATAGGTGTATTTTTATGATGTTAGCATGAGTATGTGATTTATGATTGTTCGATTATAAAAGCCTGGCCCACCTAGTTTGTAAGTAAAGTCTTGCATGATGTATGATGACAATTAGGGCATTAAAGATGAGTTTTAAATTTATGGTTTGCCGCAGATATATGCATGTTGACTATTGCCCTAAAAGATATTTAAGAAAGGTCCCCAAGATGAAAGGAAAATTTTCACTTGGTGGTTCGTAAGTTCAAACTACTCCTATGATTACTACTTATGATTCTAATGTCATAATTTGACAAAGTTATGTTTTTAATGATTCCATGAGATGTCTTAGCACCGATAAGACTTGGGATTAGGAATCACAATATTAATTGAGGCATGACCAATTAAAGATACATCTCATTGTCCCTAACTATGTGCCACCATAGGAGCCCTTGTAGGATAGGCTAGTGGATCCAAGTAGGTCATTCACATTATTTAAGATACATGCGAATGACTAAGTTCCACCCTGCAAGTGGTCTCCCTATGCCAATTAGGGGTTATGTTAGATTCCATGTAGTAGCTCATATAGTCTTATATGTCGTCTAAAGTCTTCTCCCATAAGTTTATGACTCTATGATATGATTCCTTATATGTGATCCTTCATGCATTATTTCTCTTTCATATTGAGAAATATTCCTCATGCATGCTTAAGTTCACATTTATGTACTTTTCATCTCATGTACATTTATGTGTTATATTTATGAATGATGACATTACAATTTTATGTCCTACATTGCATCTCACTTACTTCGTATATTCCAATGTACTAACGCATATTTTTCTAGCATGATACCTATAGGCACAGATGCTCCTCCACTTTCTCGTAGCTAGTTTTTGGCATTCAAGATTAGTACTTTTATTATTGTGAGTCCTTAGTCCTGATTCTACTATTTTCTATCTAGCTTGTAATGTATTTGAGATAATATATATGTTTCCCTTTTGAGGCTTTTATATTCTATGTTTTCTATTTGATGAAAACCAACTGTTACAAGTTTATTCGTCAGTGTATTAGTTGGTATGCTTTATAGACATAGATATGTTGCCTTACTTGCTTTTTAATATTACTTCATTGTCATAAAAGACCCATAGACCCTTCCCCATTTTTTCCATAAATATTTTAATTTAGTGCCTATGAATGCTTAAGATATTTAAGATGGCTTGGGTGAGATGTTTTTAGGTATCTCATTCGCTGTATGACTACTAGGCCCCAGGTCGGGTCGTTACTTGGAGCATCCTAAATAACATGTTCCTACACTTGCTCCGGGGTAATATGGGTCTGTCTCCTATTTATAACTCCTGATTGAGGAGCAGTAGGTGCCCTAGTCTGAGCCCTAGTAGGATGAGACCTACCATGACTACCATTGGAGGTAGTAGCATGTCCCCCACCATGTCCAATTGTTGCATTAGATCAAACAGCAGAGTAAGAGCCAAGCTTCTTAGCCATTTGTGAAAAATATTTAAAAGTTAGACATGTTAGATTCAAAGCACAAATAAGAAATGAAAAAGAGAATACATACTAATTATTTAGTGGCCTCAAGGTCATTAGTATGGTCCCCTACGTACCCACAAACAAGACACTACCAAAGAATGCTCCACGATCAGGGGACTTAAAGCTTAGGCTCAGATACAAACTTTGTCACATCCCAAAAATATCCCCTAGATGTGATTGGCACCGAGCAACAACATCTGGCGGGAGAACAAATGTTCATACATACATCCAAATTTCCAAAGGATAGAGACATAATATATGCAACACCAAACCTCATCACTACTTATAATAATGGAATAACTATCAAACCAAAATTATATATCAAGTTACGAAAGAAAAAGATCACTTAAAAAATTAAAATATCTCTTGTCCAAATCCCATGGTAAGACCACAGAGTATCTAATATAGTGATATGAGTTTAACCGTCGTGCATACAAACACGAAGAAGAAAAATAACGTAAGCTATAATAGATAAAGCTAAAATAGCAACCTCTATGATCAATGTGATAACTCTGCTCAGTAATAGAGTCCACGGGAATGAACTCTCAGCCACAAGCTTCACCTTTCACAATGGTATTTGCATTAACATGCAAGTAAGAAGTAAACTATATATAAATATAACATAGTAAGATCCTCAACTCATAATATTAATATCCCTGGAACAAGAGTTATAAAATACATATGCACAACAGATATACTGTCACGACCCAAGCCTAGATGTGACCGACAAATGGGGAACCCAAAGGGACCCCAAACAAGCCTCTTAGTGTATCATTACACATCCTTGGCCGTGGAAGCAAGTAAAATAAGAACAAGAGATAGCAATATAGGGATAACTGGGGCATAAGGAACATTTTTCATGACATAAACAACTAGGGTCAAGAGAGAGTCAAGCTCATAGCATTATACATAACATGTCTAACAACACTTCTAAACCTCAGATACTTAGCGGGGGCTAAAACAAGCAACCGTGCTTACCCTCATAATAAAGACAATAGATAATCCAAACATACAAGGCATAATCTAAACATAAGCTTGAAAGAAGATAGATATTGTCCCCGGACTTCAGGACTCACCATAAGCTAACTTGAACAATGGGAGAATCCGGTTCCTACATGGTGATATCATATAGGCATAGAATATGTGTCAGTATTTTTGAATGTACTAAGTATGTAGGATGCAATGCAACAGGAGATAGGCATCACAGGCAAAATGATTAATATTAGTAATGAATAGCATACTAACAATATGACATGTATGAAGGGTGCTTGAAGCAAAACCATGCTTATATAAAACATAATACGAGTATAAGGAGTGACTATTATAGTACAATCCAAGGCCTACCAACTCCTTGGAGAGGCGCATGAGGTACAAACCCCTTTATGAGGTTGATGGAGTACAAAACCCCCAATGGGTTGATGGGTACAGACCCCCAACATGGTTTATGGAGTATAAACCCCCCAACGGGTTGATGGAGTACAAACCCTAGAACAAGGTTAATGAGTACAAATCCCTAATGGGTTGATGGATACCAACCCCCAACAAGGTTACCTGGGCCTACCACCCCCTGAGCTAGGCGATCAAGGTACAAACTCCTCAACAAGGTTATCAGGGCCTACAACCCCCTGAGCTAGCTTGGTCATCCCTAACACTATAGAGATTATATTATATTATATATGTATATATACACACACAAATACATACACAGTCCTTTCATCATCATATAGTCATCTTAGCCATATATTCCTCTCATCATCATATAATCATCATA
>JAOTQJ010142381.1:0-36861 GCA_025642045.1 Solanum sejunctum
CTCTCTATATCTCCCCTCTCCCTCTCTCTCTCTCTCTCTCTCTCTCTCTATATATATATATATATATATATATATATATATATATTATGTATCTCTCAACAAGTAATAAGTGGTCATATTTATATCTACAATACATGAGAAAAAGTTAAAACACCACGTGGTAGTAGGGCAGAGTGAACGAGATGGCATTCATGGGGATAAATGAAATTTCACATTTGGAAAAATGAGATTGACTGAAAACAACATTACTATATAGTATTATTTTCTCTATTTCAAGAAGGTGTTATTTTAGCATATTTCACACCTATTAATGATAATGATAAATTGAAAATATGATTTACTAAGTTGTTGCCAGGAGGATATCTTTGGCGTGGCCGGTACTCAAAAATCATTGTCGGTCCCTGAGTGAACCACTTAGATCAATTCACTCATTCAATCAATGGAAGACTCAATGAAATAAAATAAAGAACTTAGTGGGCATGTAAATCATCGTATATAATGATTTGAAGAGTACAAGTCTAAGAAATAAAAATATCAACTCTAATCCATCATTATCTATGAAGTTTTTATTTCTAAGGATCTAGTGGTGCCAAATGTCAAGTTCATGGCTGCCTCAAGAAAAGAAATACTCAAGAAATAATAAATGACATAAATATAAAGCCTTTGAAAGGAAAGAGGTCTCACCACTATCTCTAGGATAGAATACACCGTCAATGGAGCATTTATTGATTGATGCGACCCAAGTTACACATCCACTTTAGAGAATAAAGCGGTAACTAGCAGGATATAGAACCTAACCAAGGTTAGGATTGATCCCATAGGGAATACTTAGACTCACAAAAATTCACCAATATGTAATCCAAGTAATTAACCGACTCAATTTTCCAAAGGGGCATGCAATAATCAACAAGAAAATAAACTAAATGAACTATCACGAGAGAAAAATCAATAATATAGAGTGACTGGGGAATTTTATTCCTCATGATTCCCCAATTCAGTATTAATGGATAATCTAATTCTTGTCTAATGTATAGCATGTAGGATGATAATTTAAGTTTATCAAGTCCTTTGGTCAAAGGTGAGATGCGAATTTCACTATGCGACTTGACCCATCTCCATAGTGTGCATTACTAACTATTACCTATTATCTCAGTACAACCTCCCCTTGGCCCAATTTGATTGATTAGATGAGAACACATCAATCGAATCCTATTAATTACTCTCTTTCCTATTCATTACTACATTGATCTAGTCAGTAACACTAGGCGAGTTCTATACGTTGGCCACCCCAAAAAAACATGAAAAATAAAGAGAGTTAATTAATACATACATATACACCTTCCAAGAATTGTGAATTATCCAATTTTACTTTGTTAATTCTTCATGATTTTCACAACCTTAGTTACAAATTTAGCTAGTCATGTTGTGTGTATATAAAGAGATTGTGAACTAAGAAGATATAATTAAACAATTACATAATTGAATTAAGAACAAGTAAATCCACAGCTAATGAAAATTACAAGCTTGAAGATCAAATTACTCCACAAGTATTCTCAAATACTCTCTCGTAATTTTCTATCTAAAAATATTGAGTTCTCTGAGTACTAACCTAAAACTACACAAAACTTATGAGAACTGACTAGAGCTTATGAAAAAATAAACTAAATATACTTATTTATAATAATTAAAAACTAGTCCTAACAAATTAGGAAAACTGGCTGGCATGCCATACGAAAGGTACTTTCTGACTCGTAATGTCTTCTATGACTTGTAGTCGAGATCTCGTAATCAGCTGTTGAAGTTTGGACTTCACTTCTACAACACCTCTTTATGACTCGTAAAGTGATTTATGATCCACAAAGGGGGTCTAATCTGATAACTTTCCTACAAGTCCACTTCTCTGATCCTCAGGATATGAAAGGTATTCTGCGACTTGTAAATTGCTCCACGACTCATCTGCATGTTCATAGACTTCAGCTTCAGCAAATAGCCCCTTATAGGAATTTCTCATGAAACACATCTACGACTTGTAGAATGCTCTACGGCCCATAAAAGGTCTTGTACAACAGCAAAAATTAACAACTTCTACAATTTTTTCCCAAATCATGGGTAACATGTAATTCTACAAATCTAAATACGAAAAACACATAAAACCCACAAATATCACATTGAGAGCACACAAAATCCTAAGTTTTAAGCATCAAAAGTGTTGTATTTTGGCAGAATATCAACACCCTCAACTTAAAATTATTTCTTCTCCTTAAGCGATAGACTTAATCTATATAGACAATGTAGTAACACACAGACCTCAACTCAGTGTCATATACCACTTACATCTTAGGCTTAGATACCTCACCAACTTTCTAAAATAGGATCAAATAGCTATTTGGCAAACCAAGGCAAACTGGTGCATATGACAACATAACTATGATAAGCAAGGGGTTATCAATAGTCCACAATCACTGAAAAAGTCAAATGCTAACAATGCAATACAAGTGCCCTTACAGAAAGATGTCTCATATTTAACACTCAATGTTGTTTTCATATTTGACCTTGGGACTATGCGAAAACACTCACTCTCACAATAGATATTCATGCATGATGACTAATATCATAGGCTTGCCCCTATACTCATGACTTAAACCTTCCACTAATTAGATTAGGATCACTTTAGAACTTTCTTCGCTTGTAATGTTAGCTCAAGGACTTTGGTATGATATTTTGAAAAACAAATATGACTAAAAGCCCTCTTTGAAACTGAATTTTTCTACACTTTTGCCCTACCAACTTTTTTACTTTCACCTTATTCTCGCTTTTTTCTATTTCAAGCTTTTCTAGGTGCTTTCGTATCGTTTTTCAGCTTTTTGCCTTATTTTCATACTTCATTTTGCTTTTCAGCTCTCAATTAAGGCATCTTTCATTTTTCTTGCATATAGTACATGATTAGGAATAAGGGATATATCATCAATTTGGTTAGTTATTTTTAGGCTAAAATAGACTATTTAAGAACAATGACCTAAGATACTTTCCTAATCCAATTAATCTACAATCTAACATAGAGTAACAAAACAAGTTCTGACTTAGCACAAAATACATGAATTTTTCAAATTATGCTCACAATCATATAGCAGTGCATAAAATTATCAACAATAGACTCACAAATCATACTTTTTATTTCAATATACTATCACTTATTAGAACAAATATTGTCAGACACCTAAACATGTGTGGTTACTATCTAACTACTTAATCAAAATTTTTGATGGGTATCATTCTTCAAACAAAACATAAAAACATGTTATATGCCACAAGTACTGGTACTCTATGCAACAAATATTATCTAAACATCCTAAACGTCATGGTTCAACAAAAATTAAATGTCCACAGGGAAACAGAACATAGGCAAGAAAATCTTGGGATCAAAATTTGGGGTAGTTATGGACCGTAAGCTACTCAAACTTCACTGAGGCCCATAACTGCCCATACCCTATCAAAAAGATGTGCATTGTCCCCAATGCATAAAATCAACCAAAAATAGAACATAAGGGATAGAAAAACATACCTGGGTGCCTAAGCACTAGTCTGTGGCTGAGTCTGTCCATCCTTTCCCTGGGCTCAGCAATAGTTCTCTGTCCGGAGGGGCCAATATGTAACACCCGATAAAATTTCTAAAATACTCCTCGAGAAAAGATGTCCGAGTAACGTATTATCCTCTGTTCTGTTTGCAAATTCAAGGCTCAATATGCGATCAACGTGAAAATTGAGTGAAAAAATGGTCTACGTCAATTTTTAGAGTGACCGGACGAAAAGATATTTTTGTGGTCCAAAAATGAAAAACAGTAACTGTGAACGACAGAGGTGCATTATGACTCTGTAGCTGACTTGCACTTGTTTTTTTTAATTTTTTTCGATGGGATTGTAATACTCATTCAAAAAAAATTTGAAAAATAATACATAAGTGCGCGCCCAGTCTGCATCGCGAACTGGACTATCGTGAGTTGAATGTTTTTCTAAAATTTATGAGGGGCATTTCAGATAATTTCCAACCACTCCTAAATTCCATGCACAATCAAAATAGGTCAATTTGAGTAGAAAAAAGGCCTAAAACCATATTCCTAAGCCATTTTAAGTTCTTGAAAGACTAGGGCTAGAGACAAGAGAAGAGAGAAGCGTAGATTGGAGAATTCTTAGAAATATTCTTGAAGATGATTGTTGATAGCTTCATCCTAAGTATGTAAAGAAAAAGTACAAGCATGAGATTGTTCTTTCATGTGCCCCATAGATGGTCATAGAAGATTTGAAAGTTTAATGAGTTTATATATATGATTCTTGATGTGTTTTCTTAAATATTACATTAATTACATGTATTTTTTTTGTTGATGATCATGATGAACTTATTTTCTTGATCTAAATATTTTTCATGAGTATTGTATAATCTGACATGATTATTTTTGAAAGCATGCATGAATGAACTTAGGGATTGAGTCTAGAACATTGATTTGAGAATGTCGATTGTGATTGTGATATGAGAATGATGATGAGTTGATAGAACTTTACAGTCCTATTAGTCTCCATAAATAAACTTTAATGATTTGTCTATTTGATTATTGTCTAATGATTGTTCTAAGCCTTGCGTTATTGATTGAGATGTTGATTGATGAGATGATGAGAGTCTCCATGAGAGTGATTGAATGATGAGTGCCTCTACAAGGATGATTGTGATAGTTTGATTGGGATAGATTATTTTATGAGCATTGAGTTTTGGGAGGAGTATTGAGTACCAAAAGAGTGAGAGTTGATTCAACTCGCACTCATCAAACTACGTAGCTAAGCATAGGTGAGGATTAGGACCATCACATCACATTATGTTAAGGTGCTCTCTAATTAGAAGTCCCTAAAACAATAGAGGACTTGTATATTGTTATCTCTAATTTGGACTTGTCCATTATGGTTTCGATTCGTTCTCTACCTGGAAAGTATAGAACAATTATGGCAACAACGGTGGCTTTTTGTATAATCACCAACTCATAAGTGACTATTGTTAGATAAGAGAAACTCCCAGAAAGTTCCCACCTTGAGTACTCTGAGTCGAGATGAGATGAGTTGAGAACTATTGAGGTGAGTCTGATTTGATTGATGAGTTTTGATTTGTTGATGGTCACTTATCTACTATTTAATCTCCCTTTAGATATACACTTGACAGGTTGATTATTGATTGTCTGATTTGATGACTATTCCATATTATTCTACTTGTTTCTATTTCATTCAACTATTTATATACCAAACACTCCAGTACTGATGCCACTCAGCGCTGCATCATTTTATGATGCAAGTACAAAGATTAGAGATCATCAATAGGCAAATCATTGAGGATCTAGTAGTCAGCTAATTGGTGAGCCTCCCATACTTTGAAGAATTCATAGGAGCAAATAAATCAAACATTGGCACCAGAGATATCATCTCTAGTAGTGTGACTGGTGTCGCTAGTGATGTTGTTATGCCAGTATGGAGCTGCTGGCTCTCCTTTAATTTTGTATGGCTAATAAGTCTAAAGGTCGGGCCTCACCTAATCTCTTCTTCACCCACTCCTCGAAGGAGTCGATATTGGCATCCATGATAGGAATATGATTCTGAATAGTAGCGACCGTGAATGCCTATAACCGACCTTAGAGTTTGCAATAACCTGGCGAATCCATGGCCTAATCTGATGAATAAGCTGAGTTAGTTATGACTCATCATATGATAATCTCTGTGCCAAGGCCTGTATAGATACGGCGGACAGATAGATCATGCCCGTGGTTGAAAGATGTGAAGTAGTGGCCTATGGTGTAGGAACATCAATAGAGTGCCCCCTCTCCTCAATTGCCTCAGGCTGCAGGGGACTCTCCTCAGTAACAGTAGTAGTAGTGGTGGTGGCACTCTCAGAACCCTCAGGTAATAGTGCTGAGGCTAAAATCTCAGGCATGGGTGGAGGTTGTGCTCACCAAAGTGCCACCTCTTCAACCTTGATCAGGCTGGGATCCAATATATGTTGGGCCTCAGTCATTCCAGTCCAGCTTATTTAATATCTCTTCCCTAGACTCTAATCAGAGTCTGTAAATCAAGCATGATAATGGGATGGAGGTGGACCTCTTCAGTGCGGCCTCATGTATTTTCTCAGCAATGCGACAGGCCCAGTCAATATCAAATGCAGCTAAGATGCTGGCGACTAAAACTACATGCTTTGGCACAAAGTATTATTACCTAGTATCAGCCAGATGTGTGAACGGATAATAGCCCACCAAAATTTTATGGAAAATATGAGTAAAGCCTTGACGATAAGCCTAGAGTGAGTGGCGACCCAAGCAGGTTCTGGACCTTACTCTGCAATATACCCATCCACCTATTTCATCAATGTGGCTCGTCTCTCAGGATCCTTCATCATTAGTGGGTCCCTTGTATGCTCCACCCTATAGTCAAACTCTGTGGTGGATTTAAGGGCAGAGTACTTGGGACTAGATAACTTATGGTAGATAGTCTTCTCTGATATATCTACCCATCGGCCCCTCACTCACATCTCTGTCAGTCTGGGTTGAGCAAGGTCTTTCTTTCCCTTGGGAAGAAAAAGTTAGACTGTGGTTGCATAGAAGGCATAAAAGTTCCCTCCCCATAGTCAGGGACTATCATCCAAGGGCCTGTGTGGGCTAGTCGAGCCTATACTAAATCATCATGTCATGGAGATCAGGTACATGACTATATCCATCAGATATAACTCGAGGCTCCTCATAGATGGAGAGAAATGGCTTGCCCCGCTCTTTCGGCTGCATGCCCTCTCTATAAATCTCCTCCAAGCCCTCAACACATCATTGGTTAGTGAAGGCACCCGGTGTAGATGGTGATGTGATTGGGGTGCAACGGAGGACTCAACCTCTGATCTATCCTTAGAGCCTCCCTCAGAGTTGGACCTTGCCGAATGGAGTTATCTGTAGTATCCCGCTCCTATCATTGTGTCCCTTGTCAGACTGAGGAGAGCAAGCAATAGGAGCCTAAGTATGCCCAGCTTCGGCTGCAGCTCTGGTCCATGGTATAGTAGCCTTTGGGTCCAGTTAGATGTTCAGGATCTCTAGTGAATCATTCAATTGAGTGATTTGATTATCTTCTGAAGGCTCATCCCTGAGCCTACTCTTCATAGCCTCAATCTCTGCGCAATTGGCTTTTCAGGGCATAGTTCTTGAAACATCAACATATATGCACCATGGTTAGCCCACAAATCAAGAATTAAAATGTAAGAATTTATCTGGGTTCAGTTGTAAATAGATTTTACGAAGGCCCTTTTACCAGTCATAGTGAATACTACGGGTCGTAAAGAGCTTTTGTAAACTAGTGGTTCAAACAAATTTAGTTACTTGAAGAGTCTAAGAGACCAGGTATAACTCGTATAGTGATTTATGAGTTGTAGATTGGATCATAGAGAATTTCCTACTTAAATTCGAGTAGGTATCTATGAGACCTATCTACGAGCCGTAAAGTGATCTACGACTCATAGAAGGTCTCGTCTAATGGATACTCAGAAATATCAAGTTTTTGGAATTTTCCATAAGGGGGAATTATGACTCGAGGATTGTTCCACGGGCCATAAAAGCCACCCGTGAACCAGAAAACTCAGTGACCTAAGTTTCTAAGTCCATCACACGGACCCCAAAAGACATTTTAACCAAATAAGTTGTGAGCATTGAAGAAAGAACACATGCACCTATATGATTTCAACACTACACCCATCACCCCCAATATGTTTAACACACATACACCCTATCGAGAGCGATTTAGCATAAATTATCCTACAATTTTGACCAGCTCTAGTTGATTCAAGCACTAACATGTACCTATGTCATCAACCACTAATACATAATCATAATCATTAAATTACTTCAGGTGAGTGACAAAATGGGCAAAAACAATTAACATTTACACAAGGCCATAATACCTAATTCTGACGTAGATAAAAATCAAGCATGGAAAACCTAATTTCTAATAATCACAATCAAATTCAAAAAATGATGTTATTTCTAAACACCACACCCACATAATATTCAAATCAATCATTCATACAAGGCAATTAAGGTTATAATTAAACCAAAAACTTTCCAATAATTAAGATTAACATGAAGAAAAGGAAGGAGGTGAATAGAAACAAAACCCTAGGTCAGCCAAAATTTAGGTTGACGATGATCAGAGGTAGTTGGAAGTTTGGTGTAGGGGTAGGTTGGGTGATTTTGTAAATTAGGAAAAATATAGGGTCAAAATAATTTGACCCCTATATTTATACTTTGACTCATGTCAAGTAGAATTGCTGGGCCTGACCCTACGAAACCCCAATTATGGACCGTAGATAATTGAACGGCTCATAACTCATAGTTTCATAGAACCCTCAACACTAAGAAACATTTTTAGAAAACTTGCCTGGGGTCCATGAGCCCCATTCATGACTCGTAGTTTGATCTACAAACCATAAAGTTGGCTCAAGACTGGAGTGCATAATTTTTTGCTTACTGGAATTCTCTATGAGGTAGGGTATGGTCGTAAAGTATTTTACATCTCGTAAACCCTGTCATAGAGACTCAACTTGATGCCCTTCTCAGCCAAATTGGCTGACTTAGTACTGTACTAGCATACTCTTAATGCATCATACTGTTAACCTAGATGCAACCAACCCATTGTCCAAAATTACAATCAGAACATAAGAAAATAAACTACCTATGAATCCAAAAACTAAAAATAAACCTATGACTATGCTATTACATCAAAAACCTTGGGTTGCCTCCCAAATAGTGCCTGATTTATTGGCATGGCATGACTTGGACACATTGGTTACTCAGACTTTGCCAATTGCCCAGACTTCTCAACTCATCTAGATATTTCATGGACTGACAGATATCGAATACAACTTGTTTGTTGTTCAATCTAAACCTGAATTAACCAGCTTGCATATCCACTAGGGCTCATCCAGTGGCTATGAAGGGTCTTCCCGAGATGATTGGGATGTCCAAGTCAACATTGCAGTCTAAGATGACAAAGTCTACAGGGAATATGAACTTTTCCACTTTCACCAACACATCACAAAGTATGTCCACAAGCTTCTTCATCGTGTGATCTGCCATCAACAACCGTATGTTAGTAGGAGTAGGGGATCCCAATCCAAGATTCTTATAGACCATAAGGGCATCAGATTGATACTGGCACCTAAGTCATATAGTGCCCTTGCGAACTCTACATCTCCAACGGTAAAGGGTATGGTGAAACCACCTAGATCTTATATTTTCTAAACCAAGGACTTCATAGTGATAGCACTACAATGTTAAGCTCCTAACTTACAATGCACGTTTTGAGACCAAATCTTTCATATACTTCGCATACCCTAGCAGCTTCTTCAATGCCTCGATAAGAGGGATGTTGATGGAGAGTTGCTTTAGCATGGAAAGAAAGTGCTTAAACTTGCTTTCTCCTCCCACTTTTTGAGTCTCTAAGGAAAAGGAGGAGGAAGCATAGGGATGGGCTTAAACCTCTATTCTGACAGTCTTCACTAAAATGGTCATAACTATGTACTTCGAACTCCAAGTATGGCAATGTTAGTGGCGTTGGAAAAAGAATTCAAAAGGAAATTTAATTTGATATATTGTGGAACACCTAAATCTTTATGTTCTATGAGATATGATCATTTAAGGTGACACTTTTGTGAACTCATTTAAAAACTTAGTTGATAGAAACTCTTTAGACTCGACTTGATCCAAAAGATCCCTTATTATCCTAGACCACATCAAATTAACCTTAAATACTTGGGGTTTGATATCATCATATATATACAGTTTAGGAGTCATTGGGTTACCTAACTTATATAAAATTACATATCAAAACTTAATCAGTAAAGAATCGTTTAACTTAACTTTGCACTAGAGGATTCTTGTAACCTAAACTCAGCTCTAAATCAATTTTCAAACTAAAAAAGTGAATTAGAACCTATGCTCAATGAAGGATCATTTGGTATAACCTTATATGCATATGAGGATGGCTCGATCTTAGCTAACAAAATTCAAGGTGTTATAATATTTCTCCCTTGGGATCATTTGTCCTTGAATGATGAGTAAACTAGGAGATTTCTCAAGACTAGAAGATTTCTCAAGACACTTATACAACCAATAACTCAAATACTCCAACTCAAGGGTGAACATTGACTTAAGGATAGAAAACTCAACTCATTGAGATATTCCATCAAAATTACTCATAACTTTAGTAAAGAGAATTACTAGCCATATATGAGAATAGGACTTCCATGCATCAAGAGATACAACTGAGAACTTTCAAGCTTAGCGACATTTCTCAACTACACTCGTCTTCTCAAATACTATCCTCCATTGTCTGAAACTTATAATTCTTATCAAAGCCTAAGTCTCACTATATATTATTACCATGATCAAGCCTAACGCAATATCACCATATGCTACCCATAAGCTAATGTAAGCACCCAAACTTGGTATGACATTAATGGTTCTTGGAAATTGGTTCTAAAAAGTTTTTCTCCAAGGTGACACCTTATGGGCACCTCCACAGGTCGTGTGTCTCACCACGGGCCGCGTGGAGGAGCCTTGAGGTGACTCTTGGCCTTTTGTATCAAGTGTTAGCCTTAACTTTGGAGTTCAAGACTAAAATTCATACCACATGAACCCCACACAGTCCATGTGGCATTTTATGGACCATGTGGTGAATTGTGTGAGTGGCCTTGACCTTGAAAACCACATTTTGGCTAATACTTGGACCACATGAACCTCTCACAGACTGTATAACCCTTCATGATCTATATGGGCCTCCATATGGGCGTTGGTATGAAAATTTTCTAAGTATAGAATCAGCATATTGAAACTTCATCAGTGGAATTTTGGTTAAATATGGCTTCACAAAAGGGCACATGGTCTGTTTGCCTTGGTATAGACCATGAGACCCTCCTAGAGGCCTCTGTCAATAATTTTTATTCCATTTCATCAATGGTATTCTCATAATTATAGCTAATCCTAAGGGTCTTTTGTGATTTTCTATGCTATACTAAGACATTTAAATGACCTATACTATTTTTCTTTCATCCAAATTCATTCCACACTTAGAATTATAATCATACTCTCTCTTAAGAACTCCTTAAACTGAACCTTGGAGGATTGTCTTGAATACTAAGGAAAGGGCCTCTTCTTCATTAAATTTCTTGTTATTTCTTCTTAATTATCTAAGGTAAGTGGGATTGTTTCATGGTCCATTTCAACCATGTAGAACCAAACTCTTTTACACTTGATTTATGAAATTTAAGCTTACTTTAAATATGAGTTATTTTATATTATTGTTTATTTGATTCAATTAAGGTACGAGCTATGTTTTATTGTTGATTAAAGTGATTCAATCTCTAATATATTGAATTGCATGATTATTATGGAGATCTGAATATGCATTGTCCCTTTGAAATTTGACTTGAGCATGAGTAATCTAAATTGTGATTTGAATATGGATTTTACTTATGGATTTACTTGAATTTCATATTGAATTGTTGATTTAAGATTGAATTTCTATTTTCCATTGCTATTCTCATATCATTCATGGCATTTTCATACATGAACATTGGATTTTTGATGAAAATGAATTAGTGGGTTAAGCCCAACATCGGTTTATGAAAATGAATTGCTGAGTTAAGCTCACTCATATAGTTATGACAAGAATGTGATCACATAAATATCTATAATATGGATCTTTGAGCAACATTGGGTGTTTACGCCATGCTAAAAATTATGAATAGGATATTCCTATGCATGAAAAGTATGATTCGAAATGTGATTTGACTTTTGCGCCAAATATAAATGATTATGGATAATGTTTGGCTTTTAAGTGCAAGTATGCATTGAAATGATTTGAAATGACTTGCATCTCTTTTGAAAGCATGTATAAGTATATGTATTCTTATGGGATGATGAATTAGCAATGATGAGATTGGATGTGTTAGGGCCCTATTCCTTTCTCTTGGAATACGTGCCAGCATAGGTATATGTATATGGTAATCCTCACCAAAATGGGAGACCCGTAAGGTGCAGTTACAATATTTATATGATATGATAAGATAGTGAAAATCCTATCCAAATGGGAGGCCATAAGGAAAGTTACTTCTCTGAAATAGGAGGCTTGCAAGGAGAAGTATGGTTTACCTTTGGCAAGTAGACCACCTTTTTTCCACTGTAGGGATAACATCGAGATTCCAAATAATAGCTTTCTTAGTCATAAATGTCTATTGAGGTTTCATCCCTTTTTTATATAAGCATTATGCGTTTCATTCATCATGGATTTCACGGAATATTATGATACTACTCTTCTTTGGATATATACTTCTTTCTACATCATCTGCCCTTGTCATCTAACATTTAATGCAGGTTCAATAAGTCATATGCATTTCATGCTCGCATATTTAGTACATTCGAATATACTAACACATACTTTTGCCTATATGAACTAACCATGTGGGGACCAGATACTACCTTCATCCACCATTTGACGTCTAGATTGGAATTGAAAAATTTGTTGTGGTGAGTCTTATCCTCTAAGGACAGGCCACTATCTATCTATCATATGTTGCTTTTGTTTATGCTATTTACTTTGAGGGTGATCCCGAGACATGTCTTGGCCTCCATCCTATTCTATGAGTAGAGGCATTATTGGACATCTTGTAGACTTTCATACGGATATATGTTATGTGTTGATCTTTGGAGATTATGATTATGTCTATCTATTGAACATGATTATTATGATATGGATTTATGTTATTATATGAAAATGTGTAAGGTCCTAAGTCCTGTATTGGCCCCATAGAGTGAGCCATACTTACCTGCCCCTTAGTTATTATGTGCTATGTGTTATGTGAATCCATGTTAATCCCCTATCCTTATGACATCCCCATAGTGTGAGTCTTACTTTCCTATCCCTTAGAACTATGCTTTTATTATCTTTCATATGCTTCCAAATCAATGATGTGAATATGGATACTTTAAGGCTTGTTTACGGACTCTCGGGTCGTCATTCGCTATGTCACTCCTAACCCCTAGGTCTAGGTCGTGATAGCTAATGATACTCTTATAATCTATCTCATAAGATTTTTGTTTTATACCTTTATGGGGACTTTTATTTAGAGAATACTATGTCTTCTCACTACTCCAACACATTTATTTGAAATACTCATTCGAAAGCTATCGATTGCCTTCTATAATCACTCATATAATGATCCACATATTCACGCCTGTGATTCTAACCCATTTGTAACTTTTTAAAGTCAATAAGACCAAAGAATTGTCAAGACTACTTTACCACGTCTATATCCATTATGCATGAGACCTTACCCAGAGGCATACTAATACACTCTTACCTATCTATTTCATGCAACAAGTTTTCATCTCGCTCTTCCTCCACATGTATAACTTTAATGAAAAAAGGATATCATAATTGTTGCAGTAAAGAACATCCACCCTTCTCCATAAGCAATAACTCATCTACTATCATCAATATCGCTATCAAGATAAAAAATAAAGATCACTAGAATAGCTAAGAGTGAAAGATCATAAGCATAATATATTCGATAAATTTGATCTAAGAGCATTTATGATGTGATATAATCTTAATTAGACTTTTAGGACCTATCATGAGTTTATGGAATCAAACATGTTATGAAATTCAATTCTTATCTCATATGACATAAGGTTGGAAACTCTGAGATTCATAAGATAGAAGTACAAGTGCCACTTCTCATCCTCAAACCTTAATATGAACATGAATCAACATCTGGTGCATGGGTCTAGGCCATAAGTATGGCACTCATATACAAGACAAAAATAAAGTATTGCCTCAACTGAGGTATAAGGGCTATAAGAGATAGAAAAGCATGAATATTTCATCTTGATCAACTCATCATTATCGAAAGCTTAAGACTCACTGTAGTTTTTTAACGTATCATCTCCCCTTTAGCTGAAAGGCTAACTCTTTAAGTTTGCGAACAAAGTCTCTTTACTAAGTTATAAATATAATTCTCCACATAGTTGGGGCATCACTATCCACAAGAATATCTTAAACTCTCCTATTATACTATAATCATATATATAAAATTGTTGTTAGGACTTTCTTCTAAGATACTACTCTTAGCTTCCTTCTAACTCTATGGGTATCTTTTTATATTTACTACTCCTATTGGCATACATAATTGATTTTCATAACTCTTTTGATCTAACCTCTTCGTTTAGTTTTTTAACACTCAACTTCTATGCTTCTATACATTTGACTGAAGAAAACTTGAATTATAATTGAAAACTCATTAGAATGGTGAGAACGAGTAGTATTCTCTAAGTAAAAATCATTATGAAAATAAAAAACATAGATTTAAAGGGGTTAGATTGATGTAAGTATGATTATCTTAGGAGTAGTACCTTATGATTATCTTAGGAGTAGTACCTTCGAAATGTTGCTTAAGAATTGATTTAAATTATTATTTAGCCTCTATTAATCCAGTGTTCTATGCCTTGATGTTGAAAGAGTGCTTAGGGGATTTGTTGTTAGTGGAATCCATTGATAGTATTGGATCCAAGGATAACACATCTTATGAAGATGATATGAAATTTAAATATCCGCTTCTATGCATGCTCATCAATGGTGATGTTGAAAGTAGCATCCTATTCTTGATTTGAGTTGATGTCTTTCATCTTGGGTTCAAAAGGTTAATTAACTAGATGTTTACTAGATTTGATTAAATGAGTTTTGATGTCCTATTCGTGCCTAATTGTGATAGGGTCAAGTTGACGCTTACTCTTGAGTTTTTAGGTGCTTGAACATTTGATTCTAAATTGATTTGTTGATTTTATTCATGCCTTGAGAACACCCTAATTCACCCATCATTGAATGATTCCAAAAGGGAGATATTGTAACACCTTAGAATTTCCTAAGGTAAGAGCTAAACCATTCTTCTTATACATATGAGATCATACCAAGTGTTTCTAACTTCTAATATGAGTGGCAATGCCAAATTCTTTAGGGTAATGATAGATTTGAGATGAATTAAGGTCAAAAAGTTCCCTTAACACAAAGTTGAGTAAAATTGTAAATGTAAATTAATTTGTCTTTCTAAGTAATCTAAGTGTGTTGGATGTGGTTTGAGGTCATAAGGGATACCCAAGGTCAAGTCAAGTTTAAGACATTTCCATCGGCTAAGTTTCGATATGAGTTCATAGAGGTTAATTTCAAATGGCCATATATCTCATTCCATAATGAGTTATGTGACCTATAATATATCATATTAAGCATCTTTTAATTATATTTCCAATGCAACAAACTTTTCCTTAATCAAAGTTAGAACTAAAAAGTTATAATCATTTTACTGAAATGTGTACAGACTGTCAAATTTAGCAATCCACCGAATGCATTCGGCGATCCTCCGAATTTGAGCACTGAAATATTTTGAGAAAGCTTTAGAACTATCATAAAGGGCGATCAAGGGTACTCATTCAATTTACCACCGAATGGTTCGACAATGGGGACCCTCAAACGTTGTTTTGGCCGACAAAACTCATCAAAAGGTCTTTTTTAAAAAATTTTGATGATTATTTGACTTTTTCAAAATGTTGTTTTTGATATTTAACCTTAATTAATTTCGGTAAGTCTATTATATAGCGTAATAACCTCCCATTAATACATAAGCCCCTGAAAATATTAAAATATTATGTTCAAAGTTCTCCCGTAGAAGAGGTTAGGGCTCTTCATATTCAAGTGCAACCCAAAGGTTTTTTCAAGAGAATTTTCTCTTCTAGATATGTAAGGCTATTATAGCATTAAATTAATTTTTTCCAAATTCCCACATCTAAGTTTCTTGCTTGAATAAGCATTAAATTTAACAAAAATCTAGTTTTCGAATTCCAATTGAGTCAATTCTTCTTCTATTGAGTTTTATATAATTATGTATTAAAGTTATTAGGATAAAAATTTATTGGAATTATTATTCGTGTTTACTTTCCCATGAACCCTAATTGAGTAAATGGTGATAACTTTTCTCATGCACTATTGATATTGAGATTCATGATTTTCATGCATTAAACAAATTATTATTTTAAATCAAGGTTATGTATCTTTTTTTTAGAAAAGATGAGGACTATTATGCATTGATGAAAAGAGTGATGTTGACTAGTATTATATGTTTATTTAAAGAGTTTTCCCAGAGCATGAGCATTGAACTAGTAATACGTATATTTTGAAGAGTTTCCAAGAGCATGAGCATTGATTTTATAGGAGTTTGAGCATCGAATTAGATGTGTTTTGAGAAATGAGTTTGGTGAGACATACGTGAATTTTGAAGCATATTTACTTTTATGAAAGAGAAAATGATTTGTAATTGAAAGCATTGATGAATTGATATGCAATAAAATTGATAAAAAGGTCCATTGAGACTTGATAAGATGAATTGAAATGGTGAAAGATATGAGCATATCTTTTGGGGGAAGTATTAGCACCGATTTAGGTAAGAGGTGAAAGAACTTAAATGTCATAAACTACATAGCCAACGTAGGATAGTTATGCCATTAATTAGGGCAACTCTTGTCTTAAAAGAGGTCTTAATTTGTAGATCTAGTAATTTTAATCGTCCCTTACTCTAGCAAGGTATTGGACGACTGCGACAACAGTAGCGCAAAGCAGTTGTATCATCACTCACTTATATGGTAATGCTTGTCAGTTAAAGAAACGCTCAAATGATGAAATTGAATTAAATTTGATGGAATTGCATATGATTGATTTGATTTGAAAATTGTTATTTATATTTTTTTAAACCTGCACATCATATTAAATTGAGTTGTGCTTCACTCTTTCTATTGAATTCTCTTTTGAGTTTGTTCTATTTAGCCATATTACATAGGGAACATCCTCTGTACTGATGTCACTTGGTGTTGTATCATTTTAATGTATATATAAGTCTTCGAGATCCTTAGTAGACACTTCATTGAAGATCTATTCAGTCAAAGATGGTGATAAAACCTCCTTATTTTAGGTGGAACCTTCTGTATAAGTTTATTCCTTCTTGAGGTGTAAGGACCCGGACTTTGAACGACCTCAATGATGCATGGAAATTTGGTTCCAAAAAATTTTTGGACCAAAAGTACTGACGCTCCATGGGAGCCTTCACGGTTCGGGTGAGGTCACATAGCCTATATGGAGCCTCCACAGAGTGGTCCTTGGCCTTCAGAGGATGTTTACACCTTAAGTGTGGTGTTTTAAACTAAGGCACATCACACTTGGACCCCTCACGGTCCATGTGACACTTCAAAGACCATGTGGTAGGCTATGTGGTGGTCTTGGCTTGAAATCCCATAATTTTGGGACTAAGTATGGTCACTCGGCCAAGTTCATGGCTCGTATGGGGTGTCATGGACCATCTGGACCCCTGTAAGGCTTCCTAAGTAAGAATTTTCTAAGTATATAATCATCATCTCATAACTTAATCGTGCAAACTTTCTAAGAGAGGTGGTACGACCAGTTTTAAGGCCCATGTGGCCTTCCGTGGGAGTGATTTTGTTGAATTTTTCTGAGTAAGAAATCTTCAATCTCAAGCCAATTTCACTTTCAAGACTTTAGTTTGAGCTTATTTATGATATTTAAAGACATCATGGGTCTCCCACATCAAGCCAAGCTCTAAGGAATTCCATTGGCTAATTTTTTTACAAGTACCGCTAGAAGGGTCAACATTAAATGGTCATATATCTTAGTTCAAAGTATATTGGGTGACCCATGACCTATAAAATTGAAGTTCTTTGAATTATCTTTTCAAATCATCTAATTTCACCTTATTCTGAGTTTGGAAAGAAGTTATGATCTTTTTCGTAGAATCTGTCTGGGCTAGATGGGGTGCCTTCACGACCCGTGAAGCTGGCCGTGAGAAGTTATGGGGAAAACTTAAAGGGTCATTTTATAGTAGTGTTTTTGATATTTTGACCCATCCCCAAGACTTTTCAAGATCTTTAAACCTCCCCTTTACATTCCTAAACTTCTCTTACACTAAGTCTAACCCCTCATTCAAGACTAACCCTTAGTTTCTAAAATCAAACTCTCAAAATTCTCTCCAAGTCTCATCTTCAAGATTCAAGCTAGGATTCAATTGGTATTTCAACTTCAAGCAAGGTATGTGGGTTTTGATCCTTGGTTCCTTCCAATCAAGGAGACTCAAATCTTTTCAAGCAATTTTTCATGAAATTAAGCTTACTTTAAATGTGAGTTTTCATTATTTTGATTTACTAAATTCAATTGATGTATGGGATATACTTTATTTTGTGCTTTTAAGTTACTTTAAGTCCTATTATAATGATTTACATTGAAGTTATGAAGTTATATAGATGCATATCCCCTTTAAAGCTTGATTTATGCATGGATAACTTATATTATGATTTAGATGAGGACTTAATTATGAATTTTACTTCAATTTCATATAATATTGTTGATTTAAGTTTGAATCTTAATTACCCATGCTATTCTCAAATCATTCATGGCATATATGTTCATGAAAATTGGATTTTTATAAAAATTATAAAGTGGGTTAAGCCCAATTATGTTTTATGATATGATTTTGATAAGATATTAGTTATGACAAGAATGTGATCACATAAATGTCTATGATTATGGCTCTTTGAGCATTATGGGTTCTTGCACCATTTTGTATATATGAATGAGCTGTTTCAATGCATAAGAATTATGAATTATGACTATATTTTGGCATTTGAGTCTAAGAAAGAATTATTATGAATGTGTTTGGCTTTTGAGCCTAAATGTGAATTGAAAGGATTTGAAATGACTCTTGCCTCTTCTGAAAGCATGTATATATGTATAAGTATTCTCGTGGAATATTTTGACTTAGCACTGATAGATTGAGGGCGTCAGGGCTATCCCCAAGGGCCCTCTCCCTTTCCTTGAACTATGTGCCAACATAGGTATTGAGATTTGAAGCTCATCCCGTTAGTTGAGGCATGACCCGCTAGAAATATCTGAGGCTCATCCTATTAATCGAGACATAACCCACATGAATAATATGAGGCCTATACCATTAGTTCAGTCATGACCCGCTAGAAATGATATGAAAATCCTATCCCAAATAGGAGACCTGTAAGGAAGGTTACTTCTTCAAAATAAGAGGCCCGTAAGGAGAAGTGTGGTTTACCTTTGGCAAGTAGACCCCCTATTTTCTGGTGTAGGGATAACATCGGTATTCTAAGTAATAGTTTGCTTGGTCTTATATGTCGGTTGAGGTCATATCCCCACTATATATGAGCATCTTTGCAATTGATACATCATTGGCTTCATGGCATATTGTATACTACCCTTCTTTGGATATATGATTCTTTCCATATTACGTGCCCTTGTCATCTAACATTGAAATGCAGGTTTGATAAGTCATATACATTGCATGCCCGCATACTTAGTATATTTAAATGCACTAACGTATACTTTTGCCTACATGATATAACCATGTAGGGATCGGAGATTACCTTGATCCACCATTTGATGCTAGATCGGATGTGAGACATTTGTTATAGTAAGTCTTATTATCCAAGGATAAGTCACTATTCCTCTACCTATGTTGCTTCCATTTGTGTTATTTACTTTGAGGGTGAGCCTGGGATATGTCTTGTCCCTCGTCCTATCTTATGACTAGAAGCATTATTGGATATCTTGTAGACTCTCATCAGATCTATATGTTATGTGTTGTATTTGAAGCTTATGATTATGGTTATCTATTGGATATGGCTATCATGGATTGATTATAAGCATTATCATATGTATGTATGATTAATGTGGAAATGTGAAAGATCCTAAGTCCTGAATTGCCCCCATAGAGTAAGTCATACTTACCCGCCCTTTAGTCTTTATGTGATACGAGTTATGTGAATCCATGTTAATCTCTTTTCCTATGATATCCCTATAGCATGATTCTTACTTTCCCATCCCTTAGAACTCTGTGTTTACTATTTGAATATGCTTCCAAACCGATATTATGAATTTGGATACTGTGAGGCTTATTTGGGGACTCTCGGATTCCCATTCGCCATGTCACTCCTAGCCCCTAGGTCCAGGTCATGACATAAGGTAGCCTTGAACATATCTTGGTACCTTCTTATGAGTTGATAGAGGCTTCATAGACTGATTCAAATAGAATAAAGTGGAGTATTTCTTACTTTTAAGGCAATTTTGGAGAACTATTATTATTTACTTACATTGAAACATTTAGTTATTTTTATAATAGATATCTTGAAAATTATTTTACATGAGGATTTGAATTCCCACTTGAATACTTTCATTTGTTTCATTATGTCTTCCATAAATTCAATAATTAAATTGAGCCAAGTGGGAACGCTTGGGAACCAGCAATGGTTTTTGAGTGCCGGTCAAGCCTAGGATACCCTCTTGGGGCGTGACATCCAGGTCTTGGAGGGGGATATTTTGGTGTTGTTATGTGATGTATGCCTAGTATTAACTTGTGATGATGTTAGTTTTTGTTAAACTATTATGTTATGCCCGTTACAAGTTGTTTCAAGATAGGGCTAGGCTTTCCTATCGAGGTAAGGTTGGCACCATCATGGCCTGTATAGTTGGATATGGGTAAGAATAATAATAACTCAAACTCATAACTATGTAGCAAGCATAGGATAGAATTGTACCAATATTGTACGACTTCTCATATGCCACTAAGGTGGCCTAGTTTAGATAGATTCATAAGTTCAGCATTGTCCCTTACCCTGGAAGGTATTAGATGGTTCCTGCAATGTGGGCAAGATGTTGTACCATTATGATGCTCATAATGATGGTTGCCGGCTAGAGAAACTCTTGAGCAAAAGTATTTGTTATTTTTATTCACAAATTGAGTTGCATTTATTGTTGTATTATATCAAATGTTTTACTTATATTGAATCGGTTATACTACTGGGTTATTTTCTGCATTAAACCTATGATTTTAGCATTGTATCATGAGTTTTTCCTATTTTGGCCATTTTACATACCCGTACATTTCACATACTGACGCCCTTTAGACCTACATCATATTATGATGCATATACAAGTGACAAAGCCCCTTAGTAGGAGTATCACAGACAATCTAACATTTCTACTTAGCCAGTGGTGAGACCTCTTTGCAGTCACAGTCTCCTAGATGTTATCTCTTTTAGTTTTAGTTATTTTTAGTTGAGATAGTTATGGCCTGTCGCGGTACCAACTCTTTAGGCAGATGTAACACCTAGACTTTTATGGTAGTAATGGCACGTCATGGTACCATCTAGACTATTAGATAGAGGCTTTATAGACATTGAGTAGAGGATTGTTGATCATTTTTGTATTTCCCAACTTGACCATTGGAAACTATATTTTTATGAGAATTTTATTTATCTACTTGATGTCTCTTCTTGAGAATTTCTTCCGTTGTCGAGTATACTGTAAACATAAGGCTAGGTCGTTCTCTTGAGAAATGAACAATGGTTCTTTAAGTGTTTCCCACACCAAGGGTACCCTCCTGGGAGCGTTACACCAGACTTGTAGAGGCTTCACAGATTTGTTGACAATGTTACAGTCGCTCTTTTAGATTGTTAACTTCTTAGTTGATTTGCTTATTATGATTTGAAAATATGGTGATAGTATTTGTGATTAATTCTATCCTATATTTTATTTCTTAAGTCTTCAACTGAGTAAAGTAGCTAGGCTAAGTGGTTCGCTTAGGGCCATAAGAGATTCCAAGTGTCAGCCACTCTATGGTGTAGATTTGAAGTGTAACAAACTTGGTATCAGAGCACAGAATTTAAGTATCTTAGGGCGTCTACGAAGTCATGACTAGTAGAAAGGTAAGAAGCGCGTCATATCATAATAGGAGTCTACATGACATTAGGAAGTGTTGACCTTCTTTTGAATTCTATTTCATGCTTCAAAGTTTAACTTCTATTAAATCCCTTCTAACTTGTGCGCTCACGCATTATACTCAGATCATGCCTCCAGGGAGAATTATTGAATAAGCCAGGGGAAGAGGATGCGCAGCCAAATAAAATATGAATCGACCTGAACTACTAGTCCTCGAGGGAGATTGAGATCTAGCTACTCTTATGGAGAAGCCACTCTAGGTTGACATTTCAAATGTTGAGATCTGGTAGGCTATTCAAACTTTAGCTCAGGTAGTGATAGCATTAGGAGTTTGACAAGGCATAGGTAGACAGAATGCTCCCGACACTTCTAGCATTCGCAAGTTCTTGAGAATGAACACGCCAGAGTTCACGAGGTCAGCCAATAAGGGAGGATCTGGAGAAATTTATTTATGAGTTGCATAAAGTCTTCTAGGTTATACATATGGCTGATACAGAATATGTGGAGTTAGTTTCTTTGTCATGACCGAAGCCTAGGGCCTAGACGTGACACGGCTAATGGGAGTCCGAAGGGACCCAAACAAGCCTCTTAGCATATCAATCACACATTCTTGGTCACAGAATTAAAGTAAACAACAACAAAAGATATAAATAAGGGAAAATGGGAATAAGGGAAGTCTTTGAATATAAACAAAGCTAAAAAGACAAGCTTATAGCATAAATATATCATAATATTCCAACAATACCTCTAAACATAGAATGGAGCGGAGGCCAAGACACTTTTCGGGTTCACCCTCATAATGTCAAATGTTCAACATAAAGAAGTCTCAGAAATAACAAGAGCAAAATAGATAGTGCCTTCGAACTTGAGGACTCACCAAGCTTGTCTTTGAATAACCTCACTAGCCACGTGGAGGATGATCAAGAGAAGCTCCGATCCCTACATGGTGATATCATGTAGGCATAAAATATATGTCAGTACATTTGAATATACTAAGTATATAGGATGAAATGCAACAAGACATAAGCCAATATAGTAAAAATGCATAGTAATAGGCAATAGATAAGCATAATCTCAATATGACATGCATGATCAATGCCTGAAGTAAAACATGCTTGTAAATCGTTCAACTTGTATAGAACATTATACATGTGTGGAAAGAGATCTCAACCGACAAACATTAAGACTAAGCGAGCTATAACTTGGAATCCCAATGATTACCCCTCATTAGTAAAGAGGTGGTTTACTTGCCAAGGTAAACCATACTTCACCTTACGAGAGTCCATCCTATTTCAAAGAAGTAACCTTCCTTACGGGAGCCTGTCCTATTTCGGGAAGAATTTCAAGAGAAAGTGCACTAAATGGATCCAATACTATAGTAAAGGTATAACATAATCCTATGTTGGCCCATAGTTCAACAAAAGAGAGCAAACCTTCCATCCATCAGTGCTAAGTCTAATCCTACAGAATACTTATAACAATCATACTTCAATAACTTTCAATAAATAAGGAATCATGACATGAGTAGCTCTTAAACATACTTTACCTATAATGGTGAGTCTAATTTGAAATATGAGAATAGATCATCATCAAACATTACCATTGGATCACAAGAGGTAAAATCTTGAAAATAGGGCTTAATTCATACTTACATAATCATAGATAATTTCATGAATTCATAACATACTTGATAGCCCATATTCATCGTGAAGTCACTTAATTTATAAAACATAAAATTAACTTGAGAATTCTTGACTTGATATTTTATCAAACACTTGGTGGATATGTAATGCTTATTCAAAATCACGCTAATTCAAGAGTGAAATCATATGAAAAAACTCAATGCAAATCAACCCAGCAATATATTGTAAAAACCTCATATGAGATACCTTGAAATCCATCATTAAATCTCGTAAATAGATCATAGTTTCATAGCTCAAAACGTATATAGTCTCAGTAGACAAAAACAATAAATCATAATGTAAGCTTGAGATAGATAGATAGATACACATATTTAATCAATATTATACAAAACCCCAACATATTTCATGCTTGCAATCCATAATAAAAGATACCAATAGATGATACAACTTGAAAATATATAATTTCATAAGATAGGAAGATTGGGCACCGGGTGAAAGGACCCAATATCACATACCTAAATTTGGAGATTCCTTGATGTATACAAGAAGGATACTTGAAGCTTGAATGGAATTTTTGAGATCCAGAATTAAGCTTGAGACACTTGAATTTGGATGAAATATTTGGTTAAGTGTTAGAGAGGGTTTTGAGAGGGTCTTCAGTGATATAGAGTTGAAAAAAATTGCTAAGTATAGGTAGTTTTATGCATAAGAGGGCATGGGAATATGACCCCAAGGTCCTTGGCCAAAACTAAATTTTTAGGAAAAATAACACTGATCAGCACTCCTGCCACATCGAGGCCTGGGTGCAAATTGCTACTGGAAATCAAAAAATTTGAAAAATTATTCATTGCAATGGTTGATCTAAATTGGAGTTGTTCCCATTTTCCACTCAATTTTGCCCCTTGTCAGGAATATGAAGTCAGATTTTTGATATCGAGCACGAATTTTGAAATATATAGCAATTACGATTATGGTCATTTTTTAAGCACATTTTTGGGACCTTTTTGGGGCATTTCAATAGCTCTCCCTTGCGAACATTCATCCCGGAATGTCAAAGAAATATACATAAGAGAAGTAATCAAGAAGATTTCAGCCTGACACGAATGCAATGCAACGATGCATTTAAACATCGTTTCAAGAATCTCAACATAAATGTCAAAAATCACTATAAACTTGTCAACATGAACATGAATGCTTACAAAATGATATAAGGGCTGAAACGTAAGACTTGAACTAATATAGAGGACTTAAATTAGTACCTTAGGCTTGTGTAGAGTAGAAAAGATATGGATATCGCTTTTTTATGTCCAACTTAGCTTTCCATATGGCACTTTCAACCTGTTGATTCCGCCAAAGGACCTTGAGGGAAGCTACATCTTTGTTTCTCAACCTCTTCACTTGTCTATCCAAAATCTCCACTAAGACCTCCTCATAGGTCAAATTATCTTATACACCACCCACAATATCCAAAGGCACTATAGCATTAGGGTCACCCATACACTTTCTCAACATGGACATATGAAAGACCAGATGAACTATGTCCATCTCCATAGACAACTCTAACTCATAAACAACCTTATGGATCCTCCTCAAAACTCTATAAGGACCTGTAAATCTTGGTCTTAACTTTCCTTTCTTGCCAAATCGAACCACACCCTTCATAGGTAAGACTTTCAAGTAGACCCAATCACCAACCTTAAACTCAAGATCTCTTCTCTTCACATCAGAATAAGACTTTTTTCTACCTTAGGTTGTTTTTCAATCTTTCCCTTATCAACCTCACCTTCTCCAAGGATTCCATTAAAAAATCTTGACCTAGTAAATCCATCTCCTCCACTTCAAATCATCCAACTGGGGATCTACAATGTCTACCATAAATAACTTCAAAAGGAGCCATACCGATGATTGAGTGGTAGCTATTGTTGTAAGCAAAGTCAATAAATGGAAGATGTTTATCCCAACTATATTTAAACTCCAAAACACAAGCTCTAACCAAATCCTCAAGGATTTGGATAGTCCTTTCGGCTTGACCATCTATTTAAGGGTGAAAGGTCATACTAAGCTTAACATTGGTACTAAGACCTTTTTGGAAAGACCTCCAAAAATGAGAAGTGAATTGAGAACCATGATTCGAAATGATAGACAAGGGCACCCCATGCAATCTACTAATTTATGAATGTAGAATTTGGTATAATCTTCGGCTCCATAAGTAGTTTTGACTGGTAAAAAGTGAGATGACTTTGTCATTCTATCCACAGCAACCCAAATGAAGTCAAAATGCTTTCTAGTCTTAGGCAACCTAACCACAAAATCCATGTTGATTTCATCCCACTTCCAAGCAAGGATCTTTATATCTTGGGCTAGGCCACCCAGCCTTTGATGTTCAACTTTCACTTATTGGGAATTGTGACATCCGGATATGAACTTGGCAATGTCTCTCTTTATACCACCCCACCAATACACTTTTTTCAAATCTCTATACATCTTTATAGAACTGGGGTGAATAGAATAGGATGAATTATGAGCCTTATCTAAAATCTTCTTTTTCAAGTCATCAACACTAGACAGACACAATCTACCTTGGTACCTAAGGGCACCATATCCCCCTTGGTAGAAAACCTCCACTTTACCATTGCTCACCAAGGCCTTCAACTCTAGCAAAGTGGGGTCAAGATCGTATTTTGCCTTTATCTCTTCAATAAAGGAAGACTTAGAACCATCAACAACCACTACACCACCATTATCAACTTCCTCTAATCTAAATCCCAATCTAGCCAACTGATGAACCTCTCTAGCCACCTCTTTGCCACTATCATCAACATGAGCTAGACTACCCATAGACACCCTACTTAAAGCATCAGCCTTAATATTATCTTTTCGAGGGTGATAATTCATACTCATATCATAATCTTTAAGGAGCTCTAACCACCTTCTATGTCTTAAGTTAAGATCTTTTGGGGTGAACATATATTGAAGATTCTTGTGGTCGGTGAACACCTCAACATGAACCCCATTAAGTAGTGATACCAAATTTTCAAGGCAAATACCATGGCCTCCAATTCAAGATCATGGGTGGATAATTCTTCTCATGCACCTTAAGTTGTTTAAAGGCATATACTATGACCTTACCACTTTGCATCAAAACACACCCTAAACTAATTTTTGAGGTATCACAATATACAACAAACCCTTCTAACCCTTCTAGTAGAGCTAAGATAGGAGCAGAGACAAGCTTATCTTTCAAAGTTTTGAAACTCTTTTCACACTCATCGGTCCACATAAATTTCACCTTTTTTTTTAGTCAATTTAGTCATAGTAGAAGTAATAGAAAAGAAGCCATTCACAAACCTCCGGTAATAACTCGCCAACCCTAAGCAACTTCGAATATTTCATGGAGTCAAAGGTCTAGGCCGATTTTTAATCACCTCCGTCTTATTAGGATCCACTTAGTACCATCACCCGATACCACATGCCCCAAAAATGCAATCTCTTTCAACCAAAACTCACGTTTTTCATATTTGGCATACAACCTCTCCTCCCTCAAGATTTGTAACACCACCCTCAAGTGATTCACATGATCCTCCTCACTATGGGAATAAACCAAGATATCATCAATAAAAATTACCACAAACAAGTCAAGGTAGGGTTTAAAGACCCAATTTATGAGATCCATAAATATAGTTGGTACATCAGTTAACCTGAAGGACATAACCACAAACTCAAAGTGCCCATACCTAGTTCAGAAAGCCATCTTGGGAAAATGACACTGCTTTACTTTCACTTGGTAATATACAGAACAAAGATCAATTTTAGAAAGTGACTAGCCCCAAGAAGTTGATCAAAAAGGTCATCAATCCTTGGTAAAGGGTACTTGTTCTTCATGGTGAATCTATTAAGTTGCCGGTAATCAATGTACATTCTAAAAGAACCATCTTTCTTATTCACAAAATTACTAGTCCTTAAAAAGTCCTTTGCAAACAAATCTCTCAATTTTTCTTTCATGTAATGACCCCAAAGAGTTCCCAAAAATGTGCCTCGAAAGTGCCCGAAACTATAATTTCCTTATATCTTAAAATCCATGCGTGATATCAAAAATTGGACTTCATATTCTTATTTAAGAGATCAAATGGAGTGAGAAATGAGTATAAACCCAATTTAAGAGCAAACGAATCATAATCTCATTTTCCCAAAATTCACTTTCCAATGAGGTTTTCGCACCCAAGGCATAATGTGCTAAGGGCATGCCTCAGTTCATTTTGTATGCTATTTTTCTTGTTCGATCCAAGAATTTTAGGTCTTGGACCTAAGTACTCCATATGTGAAAATATCTATACTTAGCCATATTTCACCCTAATATCACACAAGACATTCCCTAATACTCATTCAAACACTTAGACAAATATTTCACCCAAGTCAAGTGCCTCAAACTCACTTCTAGATCACAAGAAACTCATTTAAGCTTCAAGATCTCGCTCAAATATAAGACAAAATTATTTATGTCATTTAAGACCATCTAAGACCATTATGGGTCCCCTACATCAAGCCAAGAATTTCTGTTAGCCAAGTTTTGGAAAAGTACTGGTAGGAGGGTCAACTTTAAAGGGGCATATCTTTTAGCACACAAAGAACTAGTGGCCCATGACCTACCAAATCGAAGATCTTTGAATTGGCTTTCCAAGGCACTTAATTTCACCTTATTTAGAGTTTGGATGAAGAAGTTATGTCCATTTTTGTAGAACTTGTATGTGCAGGGGTATATACGAGTTTTTGCCAAATTTCGACTCATTAATAGCATTCCATAAATTTAGCCATTTCTATTGGTATTTTGGGAATTCCTATGCTATATTAACACTTCCTAAAAACCTAACTCTATTCCTAAAGATCAAATTCACTCCTTTCAATTGGAATACAATCTCAAAATTCTCTCAAGAGCCTCCATTAAAACCCCAATACAAATTCAAGGATACTCAAGAGCAAGCTTTGGATTCCAAGACCCACTTTTATACTTCAAGTCTTTCACAACTAAATTTCAAGAAATTTAAGGTCTAAGATATGTGGGTTTCATTTATGAGTACCTTTCACCTATTAAACACAATCTTCCATTTCTATGAAAATTACATATTTTCATGTTGTGTTGCTTATGGGTATTATTCATTAGAGATTATGACCATATATTATATTTGGATTTTATGAAAGTTTGGTTGAAAATGCATGATTACTCATTTTAAGTCTATACCATGAGATGATTTACCTATTATGATTATGCATGTTTTTAAGCTTTAGAACCATGATCTCTCTTGTGATTTGATGAGGGGTTTCAATGTATTTTGCAAGATGGTATTACCAAGTATTGGTGGACTATTTTACTTCAAGTTTTATTGTATAATTTCACTCTTAATTGCATGATTTTATACTAGAATTACACACTCGCCAAGTGTTTGATAAAATGTCCAGTTATGGTATCCTGAGGAATTGAAGGTCCTGTGTATGTCTTATGAGTTGAATGACTATATGATGATGAAATGATGATGGAATAATGATGAAAAGGTATGTATGCATATAATGATGAAAAGAGTGTGTGTTTGTGTGTGTATATATATGATATTATCTCTATAATGTTGGGGGATAACCAAGCCTAGTTTGGGGGGTTGTAGACTCGGGTAACCTTGTTGAGAGATTGGTACCTCGATCGCCTAGTTCGAGCGGTGGTAGGCCAGGGCAACCTTGTCGGGATTTTGTACCCATCAACTTTGTTAGGGGGTTTGTACTCCATCAACCTCATGAAGGGGTTTTAACCTCATGCACCTATCCAAGGGGGTGGTAGGCCTTGGATTACACTATAATGGTCATTTATTACACTTGTATTATGTTCTATATAAGCATTATTTTACTTCAAGCATCACTCACACAAGTCATATTGTTAGTATACTATCTATTGATTATGATTATGCATTTTGCCCATGAGGTCTATCAATTGTTACATTGCATCCTGCATACTTAGTACATTCAAACATACTAACGCATACTCTATACCTATATGATATATAGGAACCAGAGCTCCTATTGATTCTCCCCGTGGCTACATGGATTATTCAAGTTAGCTTATAATGAGTCCTCAAGTCCGAGGGCAATATCTATCTTTTCTCAAGATTATTATTAGACTATGTTTTATATGTTTAGATTACCTATTATCATTATTATGAGGTAAGCCTGGTTTCTTGTCTTGGCTCCGTTAAGTATCTAAGGTTTAGAGGTGTTGTTGGACATATTATGTATCTATATTATGAGCCTTGACTCTCTGGCTTTTTGGTGTTTATGATATGTAAATTTACCCTTACTCCTAATTTTCCTAGTTTATGCTTATCTCTTATTGCATTTTAATTACTTTCCCAATCAAGGATGTGTAATGATATGCTATGAGGTTTGTTTGGGGTTCCTTTGAGTTCCCTATTCGCTAGCAATGTGTAGGCCCTAGGTTTAGGGCATGACAAAAAATGTATCAAAGCACTAGGTTGTTAGGTCATTGGTATCCAACACACTGCATCAATTAGAGTTCTTATTCATGATTGTGAAGTGTGCCACGATAATGAATTGGAGGCTATGAGGCGTTCTAGAAAATGTTTATCATCTTCATGATCTATGTCGTGCGATAGAGTTAGGTCCCCTAGGGCTTATTACTAATCCCTAACTATTATGTTATTGGATATATCTCAGCTACTCAGGATAGTGACATGATGAATGTGGAGGTTCGCAACACTCTTTGGGAGTTGGCCAAAGCGGCGGCAAAGTTGACAACTCACCTCGACCAACAAGTCAGTGGTCACAAGACTTCAATTGATAAGAGGGGAGGCGATGAGGCCAAGAGGGCCCTATTGAAGGAAAGTTCCAAAGTCTCAAAGATAAAGGTGGTGTGATGCCTTATGCTATGTATTCAAAATATGATAGGTACCATGATGGCCTATTCTTGAGAGGTACCGACGCATGTTATGGTTGTGGAAAGTTGGGACATAAGGTAAAGCATTGCCCTCATAAATGCAATAAGAGTAAAGGAGGTATTGGTAGTATGACTAATCCCAAGTGTTAAAGTTGTGGAAAGTACATGGTGACCCATGCTTAAGGAAGACCAGTGCTTGTTATGTGTGTAGTAAAGTGGGTATCAAGCTAATGAATTGTCTATATGTTAGAAGAAAGTGTAAAGGTGGTCAACCATCGGATCAAGGTGTTCATATTGATCAAGTGGCTTAAGAAGGGGATAAGGTGTCCGATATTGCTACCAATATGTTGAAATTTTCTTTAGCTTTTATATATTTACATTGATGGGCCAGTACACCACTATTTGTTTCATTATTCTTTTGGTTGCTCGTGGATTTCATGTATGTCCTGAACTCTCTTTGTTGTCTATCTAGTTGGCAAGCCTATTGTTGTTTGAAAGTTTATAGGTGTTATTCCATATTCATATGGCATTAGGTCTTGCCTTCTGTCTCATTGGGTTTGGTATGGTGGATTTAGCTGCTATGCTTGGGATGGATTAGTTGCGTTGGTGCTGTGTCTCCATTAAATAGAGGGCCCATAGAATTTAATTCTGATTCCCTATTTAATCCATCTTTTAGTGGGGGCTTGTAAGTTGGTTGCAAGGGGTAAGTTTGTTTCTCGTCTTAAGGTACAATTGATCTCTAAGGGTTGCATTTATCATCTTATAAGAGTTAGGGGTGTTGAACCTAAGTCATTCTTATTGAGGTGAATCTGGTGATCAAGGGGTTAGTGAAGTACTTCCCGATACTTTGAATTTGGGTTAGTGCCTTTTTGGTTTGACTTATGCCCGATTATGTCTAAGGGTTTCCTGAATGGGGTCTTTAGTCCCTACCTTGTTATGATTGTGGTAGTCGCTAGTGATAAGGTATTGATTTATTTAGAGCTTGTGAATCATTAGGGGTAGTGTTGCAAATCTTGGGGTAAGAGAAGTTGGATGCTAAGTATGTGAAGTGTGAATTTTGGTTAGAGGAGGTTACCTCCCTAGTTCACGTGGTATCGGGGCATGGTTAATATTGATCCTAAAGGGGCATATGTGATTAGAAACTGGCCTAGACTACTGACTCCATCGGATATTAGTAGCTTCTTATGGCTTAGCGGGTTACTGTCGGAGGTTCATAAATGAGTTCTCTTCTATTGCTTTTCCCATGATTAAGTTCACCCAAAAGAAGTCTAAGCTTGTGTGGACCATTGAGTGTTAAAAGAGTTTCCAAGCCTTGGAGAATAAGCTTATTTCTGCTTGTATCATGTCTTTATTGATGGGTTAGGAAGGGTTTGTTGTGTATAATGTCTCCCGGGTTGGTTTGAGTTGTGCATTGGTGCAAGATAGTTAAGTGGGAGCCTACAATTTTAGATAATTTGAGATGCATGAGAAGGATTATCCTACCTATGACCTTGAGTTGGACGCCATGGTTTTGCGTTGAAATTTTGTGTCATTAGTTATGTGGGATGCATGTTAATGTGTTTAGCATTCATTAGAGTCTCCAATATGTATTCACCCGAAGGATCTTAGCTTGAGATGAGGAGGTGGTTAGAACTTCTTAAGGATTATGATGTGGTTATGCATTATCGTCTTGGTAAGGCTAGTGTTATAGTGAATACTTTGAGTAGGGTACATATGGGTGGCCTAGCATATGCTGATGGTAGTGATGAAGGGATGGCTAGGGAGGTGCATCGGTTGGCTAGATTGGGGATTAGGTTGGAAGAGGTTGATGATTGTGGTGTTATTGTCTTTATGGTTCTAAATCTTCATTGATTGATGAGGTAAAAGCTAAGCAAGATTTTGACCCGGCTTGTTGGGATTGAAGGCATTGGTAAAGGATGATAAGGTGGAGGTTTTCTCCCAATAGGGAGATGGTACTCTTAGGTACCAAGGTAGTTTGTATGTGCCTTGTGTTGATGGTTTGAGGGAGAAAATCCTTGATAAGGCACATAGTCCTTCATATTCTATTCACCCTGGTTCTACCCAATTTATAGAGATTTGAGAGAGGTGTATTGGTAAGGAGGCATGAAGAGGGACATCCCCAAATTTGGCTGCGGTTGTCATAGTTATGAGCAAGTTAAAGTCGAACATCAAAGGGCGGGTGGCCTAACCCAAGACATGGAGAGTCCTACTTGGAAGTGGGAGGTGATTAATATGGATTTCTTGGTTGGGTTGCAAAGACTAGAAAGGGTTTTGATTCCATTTGGGTTGTGATTGATAGGATGATAAATTAGATCATTTTTTTATAGGTTAAGACTACTTATAGTGTTGAATAGTATGTTAAATTGTATATTCATGAATTGGTGAGATTGCATGGGATGCCTTTGTCTATTATATCGGATCGCGGTGCTAAATTCACTTCACTTTTGGAGGTCTTTTCTAAAGGGCCTTGGTACAAGAGTTAAACTTAGTATGACCTTTCACCCTCTAGTGGATGGCCAAGCCAAAAGAACTATCCAAGACTTGAGGATATGCTTAGGGCTTGTATTTTGAGTGATCATCTTTCATTGATTGAGTTTGCCTATAACAATAGTTATTATTCTAGAAGCGGTAAGGCTCCTTTTGAGCCTCTCTATGATAGGTATTGTAGATCACTAGGTAGGTGGTTTGAAGTGGGAGAGATGGCCTTATTGGGTCCGAATCTAGTTGTGGATGCTATAGAGAAGGTAAGGTTGATTAGGGAAAGGTTGGAGATATCCCAAAGTCATCAAAAGTCCTATGTCGAAGTAAAAAAAAGAGAGCTTGGATTCAAAGTTAGTGATTAGGGCTAATTGAAAGGTTTCACCCATAAAAGGTGTGGTTTTCCCTGGTAAAGAGGGAATTGAATTCATGGTTTGTGAGTCATCATAGGGTGTTGAGGAAGGTTAGTGAGGTTGAATATGAATAGGAAGTGCCTTTGGATACGGCTATAATTCATATGGTTCTTCATATTTCTAGGATTGAGGAGGTGTGTTGGTGATTCTTTTTTTGTAGGACTCTTGAGGTTGTACATATTGTGGAGGATGAGTTGACTTATAAGGAGAGCTAGTGGAGAAGCTTAGTGGATATGAGTAAAGGTTGATTTATAAGGGCGTAGAGTTTGTCAAGTCCCATTGGGAGAATCGTCGAGTCGATAGTATCTCTCAGGGAGCCAGAGTGGGCATGGAGGAGCAACATTTATACCATTTTTATTTAGAGGCATCGTTGGACATATTATGTATCTATGCTATGAGCTTTGACTCTCTCATTTCTTGGTTTTTATGATATGGAAATTTACCCTTACTCCCAATTTCCCTTTTTATGCTTATCTCTTATTGTTATTTTAACTGCTTTCACAACCAAGGATGTGTAATGATATGCTGTGACGCTTGTTTGGGGTCCCTTCGGATTCCCCATTCACCGATCATATCTAGGCCCTAGGTCCGAGGCATGACATTTCAACTAGTGTAACTCCACTAGGGCCATAAAGTAAGGGGGAATAAAAATGGGTTGAGTATATGTAAGAAGGTCTACAGCAAAATCTATTTCCCTTTTGGGAGGAACACCGGGAAGCTCATTAAAAAAGACACCAAGAAACTCATTAACCATCGGAATCGACTCTATAGGAAGTACTTTGGACTCAACATTTCTAACCCTCACAAGATGATAGAGACACCCGTTAGAAATCAACTTTTGGGCTTTAAGATAAGAAATGAATCTACCCTTGCCACCACATCACAACTTTCCTACTCAAGGACGGGTTTATTGGGGAATTAGAATCTAACCCTACGGGTTCTACAATCAAATGAATCATAATATGCATGCAACCAATCCATCCCAAGAATGACATCAAAATCCACCATATCTAATTCAAAAAAATCACAAGGCAAGATTTTATGCAAAATGAACACAGGACAATTTCTATAGACTCTCTTAGAAACAATGGACTCACCAACGAGGGAGACACTTCACAAGGTTTACACAACAATTTGGGACTAACATGAAGATTTTTGTCAAAAAAAGGAGTAATAAAAGAAAGAGTGGCACCCGTATCTATCAAAGCATACACAATAATATCAAAAACCTTTAGCATATCGGTGATGACATCGGGTACCTCATTCACCCCTTGTCTCTCTTGAAGAGCATAAATCTATTTTGCCTTGGTGCACCCCTTTGTTGGCCTCTTCTTCCCCTTTGACCCTCATTTTCACCTTGGCCATGTGTACGACTATCTCCATCTTTGGGTTGAGCATGAGAACAATCAGTAACCTTGTGGCCACGTTCACCACAACTAAAGCAATCACTTGAATTTCTCAAATAAGGACACTATGATTCTTTTCACACCTTGGTCATCTAGGCTTTACCATTCCTCCATTACCACCTTGGAACCTTTGACTAGGCACCCTATCATTCTCAAATCTTTTGTTGGAAGTACTGGATTACCCTTGGCCTTGGAACTTGTGGTCTTGAGAAAACCGGCCACCCTTGGAATTTTGGAATCCACTTTCAAAATAAGCCCTCTTGGACTCCCCACTCCTTCTCTTTCTAAGTGTTTCCCCCTCCAATTGTTTGGCATATGTCATGATGCAGGATATATCCATATCACCTACTAACATGGCGGTCTGGCACTCCTCATTTACCAAGTCAGATACACCCGACATAAATTTTTTTATCCTTGACCTTGGCTGGGCAACCAATTATGGGGCATACTTGGAGAATTGGTTGAACTTGAGGGCATACTCCCTTACACTCATAGACCCTTGCTTCAGATTCATAAATTCCATCATCTTCTTATTCCTTAGCTCAATAGGAAAGAACCGATTGAGAAATGCCGCTTTGAATTCTTCCCAAAGGATAACATCACCATTCCCTTTCTCCATATTCCATTGAGTGAACCATATTTGATCCACCCCTTTGAGTTGGTAGGCCGCCAACTCCACTTTTTCTTACGAATTAATCCCTATATTGGATAACACCATATACATCTCATCAATGAATTCTTGGGGATCCTCATCCACCTTGGAGCCATAGAACTCTGGTGGATTCATCCTAGTAAAATCCTTCACCCTTGAGCTCAGAGTAGGACCATGAGGCTCCTGGGTCCCTTGGTTCAATTGATTCATCATGGCATGGGCCAACATAGTGATAGAAGTGATCTTAGGCATATTTCTACACCAAATTAGCCAATAATGCCCATAAATTGAGTGAATTCGGAAGACAAATTAACAGAGTCTAGGTGTTTGAGTGTCATTTTCTCTTATTTTGCTGATGTAGGGCCAAGTACGCCTGTTGGTTGTATTTCTATAGGATTTTGCGTTGATTGGGAAGTTTGGGGTTAAAACCGAATTCGATAAAATATCACAACTCAGAACTTGGAGAAAGAAGATCAGTAGAAGCAGCCAATAGACCAAAAATCCATGTGGTAGACCTGGGAACAAGGTTGTGGAAGCTTTAAAATGCAACAATAGGATCGAAACCCAAGGAGGTGCAATCGCGGACCTGTTCAAAAGTGTGTAGATTATCCAGTCAACAATTTAAGTGAGAATACAGGAATACAAGGGGTCCACATTGCGGACCTGAGAATCCAACATGGAAAAGTCAAAATATAGAATCTTTATTATTTCACTATCTTAGACTTTAGGTTTTAACATTAGTTTTTATGCAAGGAGTACTGTAGAGGCAACGGAGAACTATTTTTCACCAATAATTTGGTTAGTTTAATTTTCAGATTTTGGTTTTTGATATTTTTCACTTCATTCATGATGTATTCCACGTCCATGATTGGCTAAGCCACCATATTTTGGGGTTGTAGCCATAGACTATGTGTAGCTCTTAACTTTTGGCATCTATGAATGATTTCTTTCAATTATTCCTATGTTATTTATATCTATACTTTAGAATATGGACAACTAGGGTGTCACGACCCAAAATTCGAGCGTGATGGCACTCGTCTTAACCCACCAAGACAAGTCAGCCAACAACTAAACTATGACATTAAAAATGCAGAATTTTTTTAATAAAAATAAAAGTTTAATTATGGATAACGAGTCAACTTGATATAAAAATTCCCAAAAATCTGGTTGTCACGTGCACAAGCTTCTAATGTATTATAACGGATTCGAAAGAAATCACAAGTGTCAAATGATATTGTCTATAGAATAGAACAAAATCATAAGTAGGAGTATGAAGTCAGCTGGGATGGAAAATAGCTACCTCTCACAATCTCTATGGGAAGCCTCGGGCAAGAGAGAGTGGAGAATATCACGACAATCCAGGCTCGCAACCTACAAAACTGTTGTAGCAAGGGGGTGAGTACCAAAGATACGGTACTCAGCA
>JAOTQJ010142390.1:0-36859 GCA_025642045.1 Solanum sejunctum
TCAAAATATAAATACATTTTTATAAAAGTACCAAGGAGCGAACATAGGATGTGTTTGGACCCAAATTGTGAAGGAAACGAAATTTTTCAAACGTATGACGTTGACTAAGCTCAACTAATTCATGCCAAGAGATATGAATCTTTACATAACTCAATTTCTTTCTCCAACTAATTTCAACTCAAGACCAATCCAGTTTATGCTTCCGGATGCCCAACGTCTACACAAATTACAATAATGTCAATAATTAACAACCATATCGGGTCTTAAATCCTAACTTGTTTTTCCAAATTTTATAAAAATTTTGGTAGCATCTACCCTGAAAATATGACGCCCCGAGAATTCAACTCGGCTCAAATAATCAACAACAACAACAAATATAACAACAACCTACAATATCAATAATCCCTCTCTAATGCAATCACAACATCAAAACACCATAAAATGCTATTATGGCACAACTTTTATAAAATAGAGTAGCATACATATAGGTACACATCTACCATATTCAAGCCTTCCTATATACTCCACGCACTATAATACATCACTCCAACGCCCAACGCAAACCTCCAACTTTAAAACATAATATTACACTTCCCATGGAGTTCTAATTCGAGCGAACCCTCATGTATTCATTCACATACTTTCCCAACACTTCTTTCACCCCACAAGGACTACTTTCATGACAAATAAACATAAACACATGACTATAAATCAATATATCTTCATATGCAAGCTTGTACGCATTAAACCCCAAATTCCAAATTCACAATTTAAGCTAATAATCAACACTCTTTCAATGTTTCACCTTCAATTTAACGCACCCCTAACATACCAACAAGCTTTAATTTACATAATTGAATCTAGAAATTAACATACCTTTCAAGTCCCTTAGTAGACCCATATCTTCATATCCACGAAACCAAGCACTTCCTTGACCAACTAACGCCACCATGACACTTAGGAGACTTAATATACCAAGCTTGAAGCCTCAAATAATCAAAAGATCAAAAAAACTAAATTTTTTTTCTTGGTTACTGTAGCAACCCAAGTGCTTTTTTCTTGGTTGCTGTCAAATTTTTCTAAGTGTTGAACTTCTCTTGCACACAAGAGATATAAGCATGTATATATAGGCAAACCAAGACTCCACTTGGACCAATCACAAAAAGACATAACATATGACTCCACTAACCATTTTCTTAAATCTTAAAGACTACACTTTAGATTAAATTTATATTTGGTCCCAAACTTTACCAAATTGAACCAATTAAGGACTTACGGGTTCTAACAGCTTCCTCCTCATATATCAAGTCTTGATTAACCTTAATAGATTCAACTGGTAGGACATGAGAGGGGTCAGAATGATATCTTCTGAGTATTGACATATGGAATACATTTTGGATCTTGTCTAACTCGAGTGGCAGTGCTAATTTATATGCAACTTGTCACAATCTTTCATTTAATTCATAGGATACGATAAATCGAGGACTAAGTTTTTCTTTTCGGCCAAATCTCATAATCTTCTTCCATGGGGATACATTTAAGAATACCTTATCACTACTTTATACTCGATATCACACCTTTTAGGATGAGCATATGATTTCTACCTATACAAAGCGATCTTTAGACAATCATGTTTACCTTGTCTTTTGTTTGTTTCATAATTTCAGGATCGGTAAGTTTTCTTTCACCAACTTCAACTCCAAAAAATAGGAGTCCTTCATTTTCTTCCATATAAAACTTCATAAGGAGGCATTCCAATACTCGATTGTTAGCTATTGTTGTAAGAAAATTCTACTAAAGCCAAATGTTTGTCCCAACTACCCTCAAACTCCATGATGCATGCTCGAAGTATATCCTATAAAATTTGTATCACTCTTTTTGACTGTCCGTCTGTCTGAGGGTGAACTGGGGTGCTAAGACTTAACTTGGTATCCAAGATCTCTTGCAACCTACAACAAAATCTAGATATAAACTTTGGGTCTCTATCAAAGACAATAGCTATAGGGATTCCATGCAGCCTTACAATCTCATTAATGTATAGTTCTGCAAACCACTCAAGTGAATAATCCATCCTGATTTCTGTGAAGTGAGAACTTTTCATTAATCAATCTACTATCACCCATGTTTGCATCATGGTTCTTTTGACTGTGGGGAACTATAGAAATAAAGTCCATTATTATTATCTCCAATTTCCATTCCGGCATTAGCAAGGGTTGGAGTAGCCCAGTTGGAACTTGATATTATGCTTTACTTATTGACAAACAAATCATTTTGAAATGTACTCCACAATGTCTTTCTTCATGCCATTCCACCAATAGTGTCCTTTAAGGGTCTGATACATTTTCATACTACCACGATGCATGCCATATGATGAAGTGTGTGCTTCATTCAAGATTTCTCTTTTCAATCTTTCATCATTAGGGACACACAACCTATCTTGATAGGATAAGAGACCATTCTTTGCTAATGAAAAATCATGTTTTTCTCCATCTTGAACCTTTTTGGTTAGCTTCATGAGTTTCTCATCTCATTTTTATGCTTCTCTAACTTGCTCAAGTAATAAGGGTTTAACTTGCAGTGGGGAAATAATTGAGCTACATGAATGAAGTGCAATACAAGCATTCATTGCTCTTAACTCAACAACCAAGGCAGTGGACTCACGGACAGATTTGCAAAGTACTTGCGACTTAAGGCATATGCAACCACGTTAGGATTTCCTGGATGATAATGGATTGTACAATCATAATCCTTAATAAGATCAAGCAATCTACGTTGTCTTAGGTTCAGCTCCTTTTGTGTACCCAATTATTTTAGGCTTTTGTTTACCATTGAATATGTAACATTTTTCTCCATATAGATAATGTCTCCATATCTATAAGGCAAATACTATAGCTGCAAGTTTCAAATCATGGGTGGGATAATTTAATTCATATGGTTTTAATTTCCAAGAGGCATAAGAAATAACTTTCCATTCTTGCATCATAACATACCATAGACCACGATGAGATGCAGTACTATATATAACATACTCTTTCACCTCCATAGGTAGAGTAAGTGCAGGAGCTCGCGTCAACAAGGATTTAAAAGTTTCAAAACTCTCTTGGCATTTGTCACTCCAGATAAACTTTTCCTCTTTCTTGAAGAGATTGGTCAAAAGGGAGGCAATAATGGAAAAGTCTTTCACGAACCTCCGATAGTATACTGCCGAGCCTTGGAAGCATCTTAGTTTCGTTAGACTTTTGGGAGGCTTCCATTCACAATTGCTTGGATTTTACTAGAATCCACCTTTACACCTTTGGCTGACACGAGGTGTCCCAAAAAGGTCACTCAATTTAGCCAAAATTCACACTTGCAAAGCTTTGCATAAAGTTCTTTCTCCTTCAAAATTTGTAACACAATTCACAGATGTTTATCATGATCTTCACTACCTTTGGAATGCAATAAAATATCATCTATAAAAACTACCACAAATTAATCTTGATATGGATTGATATTTGATTTATTAGAGCCATGAATATTGCGGGATCGTGAGACAATATGGAAGGCATCACTAAAAATTCATAATGTCTCGATATAGTTTTAAAAGTAGTTTTAGGAATACGTTTCTCTCTAACGTGCAGTTGATGATACCCAGACCTCAAATTAATCTTTGATAATAGATTAGCACTGCTCAGCTTATCAAACAAATCATCAATCCTTGGTGGTGGATATCTAGTCTTTACTATTATTTTGTTTTGTTTTCTGTAGCCAATAGATAATCTAAGAGTTCCATCCTTCTTATTTACAAATAAAATAGGGGCTCCCCAAGAAGAGACACTGGGACGTATAAAACCCGTCAAGAAGTTCTTGTAACTGAGTTTTCAACTCTTTTAGTTCTGCTAGAGCTATCCTATAAGGGGTAATGCAAATAGGAGTAGATTTGTGAATAAGCTTGATTGAAAATTCAACTTCGCTTTCCTGTAACCCAGGAAGATTTTCTGGGAAGACTTCTGGAAAGTCGCACACAATAGGCATATCTTTAAGACTAGGGCTCTTCAAGTGTGCATTAACTACATGAGAAAGATATGCATCACAACCTTGTTGGATTATCTTTCTTGCCAAGGCCATAGAAATAATACCAGACATTACTGATCTTTCACCTTGTACAATAATATGAGAAAATGCAGGGTCCTTAAAAGCCACATGCTTTAATCTATAATCCACTACTGCATGAAATTTATAAATAAAATCCATCCAAATAATAACATCAAAATCTAGGAAGGAAATTTTATCAAATCTGCTAGGAAAACAAGATCATCGATCATGAAGGGACAAGCTCAGTAAATTTGATTACAAATAACTCGGTAGCACAACGGACTTTTAACTAGAATATTATAATCAAGTCTCACATATTTCACATTTTCAGGAGGAACGAATGACGAACAAATATAAAGATTTGTAGAACTAGGGTCAAATAATGTAAACATATATAAGCCAAATAAGTGAAATTTATCAACAACCACGTCTTGCTCTTGTGATAGCCCTTGGCCCACTACGTTAATTTGCTCTACTTGCTCCAGCCGCTTGGATGTTTTCTGGTCTTGCACCTTTGAGGAGGAGTAATAAAAAGCTTTTGAATCAAGTTTTTATTGTGCAAGGAAGGAACCTATTTAGGATAGTCCTTCATCTTATGATCAAAACTGCTGCAGTTAAAACATGTACCAGAAGCTCTTTTGTAAACACTATAATGAATGTTCCCACATTGTTCACACATAAGAACATGAGTCTTACCTTGACCATTATTTGGAGTGCTACCTATAGAATAATCTGATCTACTTTTCTTTGGTTGAGGTGACCTATTTGATACCACTAGCTTTAGAATCATCAAACCTTCCCCTTTTGTATAGACCTCTGAAATCTGATCTAGGTTTCTGGAGTTTATTTTCATGTCTACTAGCTTTATCCTTATGAAGTCTTTCCGAGGTAAGAGCAGTGGAAATTAATTTACAAAAGTTCTAATGTTGCAAGATTGCCACATTCTTTCAGGTCGAATCATTTAAGCTGTCTTCAAATCTCCTGCACTTATTTTTCTCCTCCTTAATAATATCTCCAACATCATTATAAAGCCTTAAGAACTTTTGTTGATATTCAGCAATAGACATGCCCCACTGCCTCAAACATAAAAACTACTTTTTCTTAGCATCATAGTCGGCAGGTTGAACATACTTCATACAAAACTCCTTAACAAAATCATTCCAAGTAAGAATGGGAGGTTTTACCTTGGATTTTGGAACATTCACCCACAAATAATAAGCATCCTTTTGTAATAGGGAAACAACGTACGTAATATTTGCAACATCTGAACACTCTAATTGCTCAAACACCATCTCCATGCGTTCTAACCATTATTCAACATCAGTGCGATCAATAGAACCTTTAAATACCCCACCCATTTTCCTCATTTTTTCAAAGTTTATCCCATTAGGATCATACCTCACTTCAGCCATGTGGTGGAAGAATTAAGCCTGAGTACTATGGCTCATATGAGGATATGGATGGGTCTTACACCTTGGTTTCCCACTTCGGACCCACTAGTGTGGGAGACTTATTGATCCGAAAGATGTTTGCCAACCCCTTCTAGTGGACAAGGTTAGGAATAAGAGTTATTTGACCCTTCCCATGCTACTTCCATAGGTCTATTAGAGGAGGAGGCAATAGTGTAATTCCTTCAAAAGAGAAGATCACATTGCATATGGGATATGTACATGATGCATATGCACTTTACAGGCACTAAAATAGTATTAATCACGTAAATGAATAAATAACATAGATTGGACCTTTTACAAAATAGACAAGTATATAAGTAATTCACATCAATAGTCCTAGACTCATAAGCCTGGGCTCTGATGCCAACACTTGTGGCAACCTTCGTGGTGGATGCCACTTCTGTACTTTCTAAGCTTACATAACACTTACAACATACGAAAAAATTAACATGTGAGTTATTAATCATATTTAAGTAATAAATTCAAAATAATTTAAGCTTTAAGATTTTGTTCTAACAGTCATTTAGTTGATTTCTAGTTGAAGTTTTTGGCGTAAGTACCTTGCAAGTAATTTAAATCACTATCTTTTGAGATATTTATATAATTCCCATACTGTTGTAGCATGCTAAAAAGTATCACCAATATTAAAATACAAGGACATAAAATGTACTAGTTTGTCTTATACAATCATCTTAGCATAACTAGCATTTTAATATAGAAACAAGCTCCCTGACTCAAATTTAACTAAACAAGTCAAAACATAAGTAACAAACCATGGTGCCACAATTTATGATAGCCTTTCAAATTGTTACATACACATGCAACAGGAGAATCATGTAGATATCCCAAAACTACTACAATATGTTTATGTCTTGATGCAAATGTGACCTTCTAAACATCTCTGAAAATTTATCTTCGATGGCTATCCTCAAGCATCATCTCGGGTACTTCCTATGATACAAACAACTATTGCTAACCATGAAGCTTAGGGTGTAAAATCTAAAAGTTGAGAACCTTACATCCCTCAATTTACCCTCCTTAGGTCAAAGGGTAACACAATTGGAATAACGTAAATAGACCAAGTGAACAAATATATCAATAGTATCAAGTAGGATATTTAATAATCTAAGTATCAAGAGTTCCTGGAATAATTTTTACAAGACATTCAAATGACAAGTTTCGTCCAATATGTAAGTCATGTTGTCACGCCAAACATAATCAAGTATCAAAAAGGACCGAAGCCCTGTATCAAGAAGGGTCAAAACTCAAATTATCAAAAGAACCAAGAACTATATTAATTGTGACTTTCAAGTTCGTGCATAAAATTGATTGCTTTCATATATAGGACGAACCAAAAATTCACAATCAAGATGGTCATTGATTAGAAAAAGAGGCATGCCAAAAGTGACAAAGTCACAGCCACAAGAAGGACAAAGTCAACAAGGATGTCAAGTGATCAGGCAATTTATACAAATGGGAAAATTAAACTAGGTCCTTGCAAGTCCCAAAATATATCAACACAACCAAATAAAATAACAAGAACATAGTTGATTACCAAGATAACATTCAAATGTACCAGCAAGTAAAAAGACATAAGAACAAGTTTTTACATGAACCTGAACCTTTTAGCACGCAACCAACCCTACCAAGTTTAAGTCATAGGTCAATATGACATCCATTTCTTTAATCACTTTTCTTAAGATTGTACAAGAGTGTGAGCACCATAATACTCATATACATGCTCATTCAATATTTAGCACTTTCAATAGGTAGAAAGTAACAAGATAAGTTCCAAAGCAGAGTCCTATTTCTGCATATCACACTCTTCCCAGTAGTTGTACTACCTTGCAATGCAACTAGACTTTGAATTGTTAAATGGACAAACTAGGCTTTCTAGTTTAAATGAAAAATGTAGGTAAATTACTATAGTTTGGAAATATCAAGAATCACTTCAAAATAACCATTGTACAAGTATTTTTTACCAAAACGCTAATAGCATATCCCCAGGGATTTTTATGTCAAAACTCTGGGCAGAACTTATCCTAAGTTGCGTCCACTATTTTGAATCCATAGCTACCAACTTAGGTCCCAACATAAACATAACAGTTGTAGATACATGTATTGGAGTTCCAAGTAACTAATAAACATCACAAATTAGCACTCCCACACCAAGATACAACTAAAATACTAACAACTGTACATAGAAGGCTTCTTAGACAGAAAATTAGCTTGTACTTTTACCGTGTTTCACACCTTCTTTCGATACCATACAAGAAGATTCAAATTTTTAAATAAACATACAAGTTGTAGGTATGTGAATTAGATTTCCAGAAAATATTTACAGACTAAAAATAAATCTATATACAACAAGATATACTAGAATTACTACACACTATACAATTTAAAGATAGAATTCAACCACTTACCAAATGATAGGGGATTTCTCAACTTTTTTCCAAGGAACTTATTTATATCATGAATCTTTGTAAAATATAATATTATGGGAGATTTTATAAGGTCAATAAACTGACTTACTTTGGGGAAAATATATTTTTATGTCAAAAGCATCTTAAAAGAAAAATGGTCCAATATGGTGGCTGCCCTAATTTTCTCTTTTTCCTTCCTTATTTATTTTGTTCACACATAATAATTATTATTAAGGCTTTTTTAACATGTATAATTCCATAAAAGTAAATAAATTCCACTAAAAGGAACCCCTCGCTCATTCATTTCTACAATTCAAGAAACTAACGACACAAACTCAAGTCTAAGAGTTGTGAAGTAGGGATTGGTTTTATCTTGAGGGAATATCCTTTGAAAATAGAATTCATTATTTACTAATAAGGGAATTACAAATGTCACGCCCCAAGTCCCATTAGGGTGGACTCGCACCCGTTGCCAATAAGGCTCGGGAGAACCAACCTATATATATGCACATTTTATACATATTATAAGGTACTTTAATCTTCAATGTGCCTTTAAGAAAGTAAACAGTAACACCAAGCAAAAAGGAAATGCCTATCACTAGGCCTTTGGGGCCATGTTGTCTGAGGTACGAGACATAACTACACTTTAATTTACATAGTCTACAAAGCCTCGAGATAACAAAAAGTATCTGATAAGAGTCTGGATAGGACCCGCCTTAACTAACTGTACAATACAAACATATAAGCGCTAGACACAAATAAAGCCTTGAAGTAACGTGGAGCTTGGTTTCAGCAACTGGATGTTCCGTACTTCTACTGGGGAGATCTACTAGCACCTTTACCTATAACATAAAATACAGGTCCCCTGTAAGGGATGTCAGTATGAGATAATGTACTAAATATGTAAGGAAAGAAATACTATATATGAAGTAACAACTCAAATTAAACTATGCACTAGTGTGGGATAAAAGACCACCTTTAGTTATACTGTGGCACCACGTACTTTATGTTACTTTACCTTTACTGCATAATTTGTGCACAGGATGTAATATAAATGACCAACTAATTAGTGGTAAAACTATATCAAGATCATCCTTGGCTAGGTTCTTCCTTAACTCCTCGGGCTACCACCCATGATAGGATCGTCCCTGTCTAGGTGATGCTTCCACCCCTTAGGCTACCACCCATTAATAAATAATATTCTTTATCTTTCAATTACCTTTGAGATGATTCTTTTTGTGGTCACAATGTTGGAGCTGTAGGACTGTAGATGTAACATGTGACATGTAGATAATCATACAAAATAATATGACAATGAAAAGAGTACATTACATAAAGAATGAAATGCTTACGAGATTAAATAACTCATGAACTTTATTTGGCAAAAAGAACCCATGTAACTTGGTACCTATGTATGTATGCAGATTTGAAGGTGACTATGTATGGGAGCATATGGACATGTACAAGAGTGTAGACATAGTTAATAGTTGTGTCAGAGGTGGAAAGTGCCTTTATGTGCCAAAGAAGGATCTATGTCTCATGCCAAACATTATGAAATCAAGTAGCCTTACATACCTCATTGTATAACCTCATTACTACCTTGAGATAACCTTCCCTTCCCCCATATATTTATCTACAACATAGTAGGTGATAAAACTAGCATTAGTAGACAATAGATACACCTTGGCAGCCCAATCACATAAGAAAATAACACATAGGTAGCAAGCGGGTATTTATAAACCTGAGCGTATTATTTCAACATTTCAGCCCCTAATCATATTTTCTTATATACATTCGCATGTACACATCATGTACAACCTATTTTACTGCCACAACAGTCTTACAACAACTCTCAAAGTAAACACATAACAATTTTACACAACCTACAAATGGACAGTATAACGTTATGCCCCCCATTTTGATGTCGACAATTCCAAATCCATTCCAACTATAACTAAACTATTCTCAACAAATCTACAAATAAAAACAGCCTTGAACTAATTTCATAATAGTAACAAATCAGTCATTAAGGATGTGAGGCAATAGCATTTCATCCAACAGCCTACAAGTTCATACTAAAGATAAAATTGCGATATCATATAAGAACTCACTTTTGTGGACTGTAAAAGTGGTGAAGAAGCCTGGTTAAATTACTATAAAACCAGTATTTGTTACATACATAAGTATTAGTTCATAATACAACCAACTAAAAATAGAAAAGCCCGTTGAACAACAAGAAAAATTCACAACAATCCTTCGAACACATGCTGTCGAAAATTTTCAGCTTATACTTAATCAACATAATCTCTTGTTTTTCATGAAAAAACCTTATTAAACACTCAAATATTATCACTTATATTTACCTTAAAGGTTGAGGTACTCCTTAAGAACCCTAAACGATTCATTTGGCTGCTTTACAAAGTCAAGAACAGTTGAGAGAAAACTTGGAAAATAATTTGATTTTTCTGTGTTGGTCAAGTTGAAAATGACCTATGGGAGATGCTTTAAACCCTTTTTAATGAGACGATTTGGCTGACTTACTATGGAAGTATTAGCCTTACATTACCAAACTAGTGATGCTGCTACTTTTCCCTTTCACTTGTGCCTTCAGGGGCTCTAAATTGTGGGCCTTTGCTTTGCATTTTTCAGCTTTCTTCTTAATTAATTTGGGACTAATTTATCAATGAAATTGTGATGTCTTTAGGCCCCTTTTGATATACTCCTTGGGCTTAACATATAGTTCATTTATGATGCTAAAACTTGGGCTAAATTTACACCCTTAACACGAACTTTATTCATAATTAGACTTGGACAAATCCGACGTCGGGCCTCATCTCCGTTTAGCTAGCAAATTTAAGCTAAGCAAGTAGGTGACTCACCTACTAGTTTCTTAAGTCCTATAAGCACCTCAGTTATATCACCTTGTTTAGGGCCATGATCTCCTCAATTTGACACAAAACATATATGCACTTGACCCTCCTAAGTGTTAGGCGCATATATAGCCCATTCGAGTTTCAAGCGCTTTTAAAAATTGGTGCTAATTTGATGAAACCATATCATGTTTCATTTGCATAGTAGTAGTACATGTAAAATGTGTGGTGTTACATCCTCCCCCTTTAGGAATATTCATCCTCGAATGTTAGCACAATTACATAACATAACCAAGTTCAACGCAATAAATGTTCAAACACATGTACCTATTAAGTCTCCCAATTCTGGATGCTGGACTTCCTATTTAGCTTCAAATAAGTAAGGGTATTTTGATTTCTTCGTATCCTCGGCCTCCCATGTTATTTCTTCGGCTTGCTGGTTTCTCCAAAGTACTTTTGCTGAAGCTATTTCTTTATTCCTTAGCTTCTTAACTTAATAATCTAGAATAGCACCTCTTCATATGTCAGATCTTCTGTAACCTGCAAATTCTCAATAGGAGTGATATGAGATAGGTCTCCTATGCATTTTCGAAGCATTGAGACATGAAAAACTGGATGAACCATTGAAAGCTCTTGGGTAGCTCTAGTTTATATGCAACCTGCCCAAACTTCTTAAAATTTTATATGGCCCTATGTAATGTGGGCTCAATTTTCCTTGTTACCAAATCTCATAACTCCTTTAATTGGAGACACCTTTAAAAATACCCAATCCCCTATTGAGAATCCCAGTCCTCTCCTTCTAGCATCCGCATATGATTTGTGATAACTTTGGCTATTTCTAGCCGCTGCTGTATTACCTTAACTTTTTCCATGGCTTGTTGTACTAGATCTGGCCCATGAAAGGTGGTTTCACCCACTTCAAACCATCCAATTAGCGACCTAAACTTCCTTCCATAGAAAGCTTCATAAGGTGGCATCTTGATACTTAAGTGGTAGCTATTATTATAGGCAAATTTAGTAAGTGGTAAATGGTCTACCTAACTACCTTTAAAATCCAATGCACAAGATCTCAACATATCTTCAAGTCTCTGAATGGTGCGTTCTGCTTGATCGTCTATTTGAGGGCAGAATGTTGTACTCAAATTTACTTGTGTTCCTAAACTCCTTTGGAAGGACTTCCAAAATTTCTACTGAATTGAGCTCCTCGGTCAGATATAATGGAGATTGGGACTCTATATAGCCTGACTATCTCTTTGAGGTATAGCTTGGCATACTCTTTAGCTGTATAATCACTCTTGACAGGTAAGAAGTGTGTTGACTTTGGGAGTCTATCAAATATTACCCATACAAAGTCAAACTTTTGTAATAAGCGATACAAACTGGCAACAAAATCCATATTGATCATATACCACTTCTGGGTTAGAAGCTCTATACACTGCATATAACCTCCTGGCTTTTGGTGTTCTACGTTCACTAGTTAAAAATTAGGATATTGAGCCATAAATTCTGCAAGGTCCTTTTTCATGCGTCCCTACTAATACATTCCCTTCAGGTCATGGTACATCTTAGTTGATCCTGGATGGATGGAATATCGGTAATGATGGGCTTCTTCCATTATCCTCTTTCTTAATCTAGTAATATCAAGCACACATATTTTGGCAGTAAAGTACTCTATTTTGTGTACGTTCAAAGCCCTTCATCATACCTTGATTCATCTTTTCCTTAAGTGGTCGTAAAATAGGATCCTCGAATTGTTTTGCTTTCACCGTTGTTACTAATGAAGATGCTTCTACAATATGGACAATAACCTCTTCCTTTGGAGTTTCAAGAAGGTGAACTCTCAAACTAGCTAGTTGTCATAGATCCTTAGCTATAGGTTGACTTACCGTGGCCTGGTCACTAGTATTCATGATTGACTTATGACTTAAAGTATCAGCTACCATATTGGCCTTCCCCAGATGGTATAGTATATCAACATCGTTATCCTTTATTAGCTCTTGCCATCTCTGCTATCTTAAATTTAGGTCTTTTTACTTAAAGATGTATTGTAGGATCTTATGATCAATATATATGTCAACATGAACCCCATACAAATAGTGGCAGCAAAAATAACTGTTGCTAGCTCAAGATCATGTGTTGGATAGTTTTTCTCATGTTGTCATAGTTTTCTAGATGCATAAGCAATTACCCCACCATGTTGTGTCAGTACACACCCTAAGCCAACTCTTGAAGCATCGCAATATACTGCATACCCTTCAATGCCTTCTGGAAGTACTAGCACAGGTGCAAAAGTTATCTTAGTTTTTAGCTCCTGGAAGATCCTTCCACATGTATCATTCAATTAGAACTTGGTTTTTTTATGTTTCGACTTTGTTAGAGGTACAAAAATAGAAGAAAAACCTTCAACAAACCTCCTATAATAACCTGCCAACCTAGGAAGCTCTGTACATCCGTGGGTGTTGTTGGTCCTGGCTAATCTTTCACAGCCTCTATCTTTTGTGAATCAACCAGTATTCCCTTTTCAGACACAATATGACCAAAGAATGCCACTGATTGTAGCCAAAATTCACATTTAGAGAATTTACCATACAACTATCTATCACGAAGAACATGTAACACTTGTCGTAAGTGATTTGCATGGTCCTCTTCTGATCTTGAATATATCAAAATGTCATCTATAAATACTATCACGAACACATCCAAGAATTACTTAAATACCCTGTTCATCAGATCCATGAAAGCTATTGGTCCATTTGTTAGCCCAAATGACAGAACTAGAAATTCAAAGTGGCCATAGCGTGTTCCGAAAGTAGTCTTAGGTATATCTTTCTGCTTCACCCTCACTTGGTGATACCCCAATCTCAAATCAATTTTTGAAAAGCATTTGGCACCCTATAACTGATCAAATAAATCATCAATCCGGGGGAGGGGGTATTTGTTCTTAATTGTCTCCCTATTCAATTGGCGATAGTCGATACATATTCTTAAGGTGCCATCCTTTTTCCATACAAATAACATTGGTGCACCCCAAGGGGACACACTAGGTCTTATAAAACCCTTCTCTAATAAGTCTTTTAACTACTCTTTAATTCATGCAATTCTGCTGGGGCACTCTATATGGAGGGCTGTAAATAGGTTAAGTGTTTGGAAGTAAGTCAACACCAAAATTTATTTCTCATTCTAGAGGTAAGCCTAGAAGTTCTTCAGGGAACACATCAACGAATTCATTCACTATTGGAACTGATTGAAGAGTTGGTTATTCTTCCTCCATATGTCTTACTCTAGCTAAATAACATATATACCCTTTAAATGTCATCGTTTTTGCCTTAAAATAAGAGATAAAATTACCCTTTGGTGCCCCAACATTGCCTTCCCATTCAAGAACTGCCTCATTTAGAAAGTGGAAGCACACTCTCTTAGTTCAGCTATCCACAGTGGCATAGCAAGAAGCTAACCAATCCATACCCATTATAACATCAAATTCCACCATTTCAAGCTTAATAAGGTCAGCCAATGTGTCACGGTCACAAACAGTTACTACACAGTCATAATAAACCCTTTTAGCCATAATAGATTCATCGGTTGGTGTAGACACTTCAAATGGTTTGTCCAATAATTTGGGTGTTCTATCAAGCTTCCCAGCAACTAGTGGGGTAATGTAAGATAGTTCAAAACTAGGGTCAATTAATGCATATACATTATGTAAAAAGATGGACAATGTACCTGTGACCACATTGGATGAAGCTTCGAAATTTTGCCGACTCCCTAGACCGTAACTGCGATTCTGGACCCCGCTAAAGCAAGCTGCTCCTCTTACACTTCTATCGCGACCCATTCATGCTTGTTGACCCCTACCTAATGGAGGAACTAATAATGATGATTCAACAGCTGACCCAGTAGATTGTACTATATCACCCATACGCCTCCTCGAGCAAACTTTTATCATATACCCTAGCACACCACACCAATAACAAACATTTATCCCAACACGACATATACACGGATGACTTCATCCATATTATTTATAAGGCTACGTAAGAGTCATTTGCTGGACTGCTAAATATATCATTCTCTGGGTGCCTTGCCCTTCACTTCTTGGACCAAACTGATTTCTTCTAGACCCCTAAAATTGCGGTGGAGCACTGGCTGCAGAGTAGAAGGATGATGGTCTAGGTGGTCTATTAGAAAACCAAGGCCTAATCTCACCTTGGGACAGTGAAAACTGCCCTGTAGACCTGGCCCTCTTGGATTGAGCCCTTTCTAACTCTTGTGTCCTTCTCCTTTGCCTCCGATCCTCCAATTTCTGTGCAAAAGCCTGCATTCTCGCTAAATCTATGTATTTGTTCAAGGAAGCAATGGTACAGTCTCTGAGTAGATACATATCTAACCTATCTACATATCAATGAACTCTATCTACCATAGTAGCAACTATATTAGGAGCATACCTTGCCAGGGAATTAAATTGAAGGCTATACTACCTCACGCTCATAATCCTTTGGTGAAGGTTCAAGAACTGATCTGTATGTGCCTCTTGGAATGGCAAATAATAATCAAGAAATTCCTCTTTGAATTCTTTCTAGGTAGTTGGGCATGCATCTATACCATTAGATTGCTTCCAAGCTTCATACCACAATATAGCCATACCCTTCAACCTATATGTCACTAACTTGACAATTTCTGTACCACTCACATGCATAATATCTAAAGTGTACTGGATCTGATCAATAAAGTCTTGGAGGTCTTCATTAGAATTTGACACACTGAAGGATGAAGTGTCCAAATTAAGAAAATCACGTATCCTCAAGCTAGCTGCCCTATTCGTACCAACTGTACTTATAACTGGAACTTTCTGTCTTTGACCTTGGCCAGCAACTATACGGGTCAATAGTTGGATTGCATTTATCAAATCCTGCGTGGTAGCATCGATAGGTGGTTTTGGAGGAATTTCACTACTTACGGGTTCATCAGGAGTTGGAGGAGTTGGAGATATCTGTGACAAAGACTCCTCTTGGAGCTAATTTCGTTGTCTCATCTGATTGGGTATACCAACCACCACTTCTACTCCCTTCCCTTTTCCTTTGTTTTGCCTGGTTTCTGGTATACTTGCTGTACAAAATAATTTTAAGGGTTGGACACAATTATCTATTACACTCAGCTCTATGGCATGATCAAAAGAACGAAAAGAATGTAACAATACATAAATGCCACGTAGCCTCCTGCTTATAAATGTGATGCACAATACATCGATAAACAACTCTACATAGACACGACTTTATAGACTCTCTAGGATGACCTGCTCTGATGCCACTTATGTCACGCCCCAAGTCCCGTTAGGGCAGACTGGCACCCGTTGCCAATAAGGCCCAGGAGAACCAACCTATATCTATACGCATTTTATACATATTACAAGGGATTTACACCTTCAACATGCCTTTAAGAAAGTAAACAGTAATACCAAGCCAAAAGGAAATGCCTATCGCTAGGCCATTGGGGCCACGTTGTCTGAGGTACAAAACATGACCACACTTTACTTTACAAAGTCTACAAAGCCTCTAGACAACAAAAAATATCTGATAAGAGTCGGGACAGGCCCTGCCTCGACTAACTGTACAATACAAACATATAAGCTCTAGACACAAACAAAGGCCCAAAGCAACCTAGAGCTTTGTATCAACAACTGGATGTCCTGTACTCCTACTGGAGAGATCTACTAGCACCTATACCTGCAGCATGAAACGTAGGTCACCCGTAAGGGTTATCATTATGAGGTAATGTACTGAATATGTAAGTTAGGAAATACTATATATGAAGTAACAATTCAAATGAAATTATGCACTAGTGTGGGATAAGAGACCACATTTAGTTATACTGTGCGATCACATACTTTATGTTCTTCATATTACTTTAGCTTCACTGTATAATCTGTGCACAACATGTAATAAAAATGACCAATTGATCAGTCATAAAACTGTATTGGGATTGTCCCTGGCTAGGTTCTCCCTTAACCCCTCGGGTTACCACCCATGATAGGATCGTCCCTAGCTAGGTGATGCTTCCACCCCTGGGGCTACCACGCATCAATAAACAATATACTTTATCTTTCAATTACCTTTGAGAAAATTCTTTTGGTAGTCACAATATTGGATCTATAGGACTGTAGATGTAATATGTGACATGTAGATAATCATACAAGACAATATAACAATGAAAAAGAATACCTTACATAAATAATGAAATGCGTATGAGATGAAATAACTCGTGAACTTTATTTGGCAAAAAGAACCCATGTAACTTGGTACCCATGTATCTATGCAGATCTAAAGGTGAATATGTATGGGATCATATGAACATGTACAAGACTGTAGACACAATTAATAGTTTTGTCCGATTTGGTAAGTGCCTTTATGTGCAAAGGAAGGATCTATGTCTCATTCCAAACAATACGAAATTAAGTAGCCTTACATACCTCATTGTATGACCTCGTTACTACCTTGAGAAAAATTCCCTTCCTCCAAATATTTATCTACAACATAGTAGGTGATAAATCTAGCATTAGTAACCAATAGATACACCTTGGAAGCTCAATCATATGAAAGAATAACACACGGGCAACAAGCGGGTATTTATAAACCCAAGCATATTCTTTTAACCTTTCCGCCTCTAATAATTTTTTCTAATACACATTAGCATGTACAGATCATGTCCAACCCATTGTAGTGCTATGATAGTCTTACAACAGCCCACAAAGCACAACATCTAATAATTCTATACAACCTACAAATGGACAGCATAACGTTACGCCCCCCAATTTTGATGTTGACAATTCCAAATTTGTTCCAACTTTAACTAAATTGTTCTCAACACATCTATGCATAAAAACAACCTTGAACAAATGTCAGAGCAGTAACAAATCATTCATTAAGGACGTGAGACACTAGCCTTCCATCCAACAACCCACAAGTTCATACTAAGAACACAATTGCGATATCATATAAGGACTCACTTTTGTGGATTGTAAAATTGGTTAAGCAGCCAGGTTACATTACTATAAAACCAAAATTTGTTAATAAATAAGTATTAGTTCAGAATATAGCCAACCAATAAGAGAAAAGCCTCTTGAACAATAAAAAATTTTACTACAATCCTTACGACACATGCTGTCCAGAATTTTTAGCATATACTTAATCAACATAGTCTCTTGGTTTCCATGAAGAAACCTTATTAAACAATCAAATATAATCACTTACCTTTACCTTCAAGCTTCAGGGTCTCCTTAAGAAACTTAAAAGATTCGTTTGGCTGCTTTACAAAGTCAAGAATATTTAAGAGATAACTTGGAGAATAATCTGATTTTTCTATGTTGGTCAAGTTCAAAATGACTTATGGGAGCTGCTTTAAACCATTTTTAAAGAGAATATTTGGCTTCCTTACTAAGGAATTTTTAGCCTTGCATTACCAAGCTGGTGATGCAGCTCCTTTCCCCTTTCACTTGGGCCTTAAGGGACTCCAAATTGATGGGCCTTTGCTGCCCATTTTTCAGCTTTCTTCTTAATTAGTTTGGGACAAATTTACCAAAGAAATTGTCATGTTTTTGGACCCCTTTCAATATCCTCCTTCGTCTGAACATATAGTCCATTTATGATGCTAAAATGTGGGCTAAATTTACACCCTTAACATGGACTTTATTCATAATCGGACTTGGATAAATCCGACGTCGGGCCTCGTCTCTGTTTAGCTTGCAAATTTAAGCTAATCAAGTAGGTGACTCACCTGCTAGCTGATTAAGTCCTACAAGCACCTCAATTCTCTTACCTTATTTAGGGTCATGATCTCCTCAATTCGACACAAAACATGTATGCACTCGACCCTCTTAAGCTTTAGATGTACATATAGCCCATTAACACGAGATTTTTGCACATTTAAAAATTGGCACTAATTTGATCAAACCATATCATGTTTCATTTGCATAGTACTAGTACATGTATAATGTGCGGTATTACAGCAAACCATACACAAAAAACCGTGATGGGCTAGGCCCACAAATAGACAATACTTCACAGTGTTAGGCTAAGTCATTACATGACACGCTATACGAGATGCACTATGGCCTGTAAAGTGATTTACGGCCTGTATTTGGGCTTTCGTATTTTATTGCTACAAATTTGGACTTGACTTGTACAATACCCCTCTATGATCCATAAAAGGTTCTATGTCCCTTACTAGTTTTCGTCTATGATACTTTAAAATATTCCATTTTTTCTGATCCTCAAGGTACGAGACTTGATCTATGATCCATAAAGTATTCCATGACTTATCTACATGTTTGTAGACCAAACTTCAAAAATTGACCCTTCACTAGAATTGTACACAAAACCTCCTTCACAACTTGTAGAACACTCTACGGCCCGTAAAGGATCTTCTTGATCCTCAAAATCAGCATTTTCTACATATTCTTCCCAAAATCAATGTCAACCCTAAAATCCTTAAAAACAAGCACAAAAAAACATAAAACCCACCAATATTGTATTGAGAACACAAAAAATTCCATATTTTAAGAATTTAAGAACATTCAACCAACATATTAAAGGCATTCGTAAACTCTGAGTGATAGATATTCTCGTCTTGTTACTTGGGAGGGGCTTGATCTTCGGCCTCCACCCTTGGTAACAAAGCTCTTTTTTGTGGTATTTTATAGAAATAGCAAAGAAGGCATCGTTAGTAGGAGGAGTAACCTTAGATACCTCTAATGGCAAGATATGAATCATAATGATTTGAAATATTTCCCAAAATGTGTCATAGCCTCCAATTAATAGATGTGGCACGATTCACACCCGTGAACAACACTTTATTTGACGCGGTGTATTAGATTTTTGAGAATCATTTACAAACTTAGTGCTCTTATACCAAGCTTTTCGTAACCTGGACCTAGGTCCTAGGCATGATATGCTGAATGGGAAACCCTAAGGAAACTAAAAAATTCCTCTAATATACCATTTGTACAACATTGGCTCCAAAATATAAAAATAAACATTTAACAAATAACTCTAAGAGAATAGGGGCTTACAACTCACGCTATGGGGATGAATATAGGAAAGTGATTTGGATGAATCACATAATAAGCAATGCCTAAGGGTAGTATAAGTATGACTCAAGCTTTGGGGAAGTAGCGAATTAGGACTTTCATCACTTTCCATAATCATCAACATCACATAACATCAAAATAGCATCGCACAGAGGATAGGGACTAGAGGATAAGTCTCCATAGAAGCTCAACATTTCATAGAGAGTACATAGCATAGCATAACATAGCATGCTATCTAACAACACCTCTAAGTATGAATAAGACCGGGTCCATGACATGTTCAAGGCTCACCCTCAATATAGAAAGTAAAATACTAGTGTCTTAACATAAGCAAGATAGAGAGTAAGATATTTTCCTAGAATTGGACTACTCACCATAACAACAATCTTCATGAATCCAAGTTAGCCACATGGAGGAGCATGAATGAGAGCTTCAATCTCTACATGGTTAGATCATGTAGTTAAAGAATATGCGTTAGTACGTAAAATGTACTGGCATGTGGGGTGCAATGCATCAATAGATAATAAGCTTCATAAAAAAAGCATAATCATATACAATTGGACATAACATCAATATGCCATGCATGTGTATTCTTGAAAGGCAACTTGCATGAAAAATGCAACATAACTTCTTCACATTACCCTTATATGGGAGAGAATCATAAGCGACATAGACTATGTGAGCTACTATACGAAATCTAGTGAACTGCTTCGATTAGGAAAGTTCCAATACACTCCTTCCATTAGAAAAGGCCGATGAACTACATTCCATCAAGGAAAATGGAAATATACTCACCAAGGTAGAGTTACATAACTTACTAACTTCACAATTGCATCTTTAATAATATAATAGCTTATGTGGATCCACCAGCCTAACATATCCTACAAAGGCTGCTATGATGGCATATAATTAATGGAAAAAGAAGACTTTACATCAGGACCACTTAGGTACAGCCTAGCACACCTCAACGTAGCTCAAAAAGAACCTATGATGCATTTTTTTGGATATCCTAAAATTCGTGCATTATTTTGCAAATCTGACTTCATATTCTTCCTTAAAGGGTAAAATTGTGTAGGTAAATGGTTTCCCATAAGGTATAGGTTGCCCGTGTAAGAAAATAATTTTTTTGATGAAATTGCACAAACTAATAGTGTCTGTGATATTCCGCATCACGAATTTTCTCTATTTCAGCTGAGGGTATTATGATAATAACCCAATACCTATATAGATGAGAATTTTGTAGCCATTTCAATCCCTAGAACTCTCAAAAATACTCTTAAATTCCTCTCTAATTTCCACCAAAACTTGCATTCTATCTCAAGATTTTCAAGAACTCTTGTTGGATTCAAGAAACCAAGCGAAGCCCAAGCATTCCTCAAGTTCCTTTAAGACAAATTTCAAGTTTATGGTATATGGGTCTTCCACCCATGGCTCCTTACATCCATTGAGCCCCAAAATTATTTTAATTATCAAATATTTTAATTCTAATGACTAATTCTTTATAGGTATCTTCTACTATTATTCCATTTCATGAAATACATTGGTAATTTGTTGGTTATTGATCTATTGATGCATGGGCTCCTACTAATGATTGAGATTATGATATGCTTATTATATTAAAGCTTTGTATGCTATAGCATATCGAAAGACTTGAAAATCAAATGAATTTTTGAATAGTTTTCATGACACCCAAATTGGGATTTTGCAAGTATGATAGTAGATTGTTCGAATTACATCTTAAATAACTTAAGTTTACCCCTCTCATGTTCCTTACTCTTGCATTGCATGATCTAAAGTTTATTGCATACAACCCACCATGTTTTGGCTAAAGTATTTGACAAACTTGTATATTTATGAAAGTCTTATTGTAAGACATGTAGGTTAAAAAATGATATTAATATTGAAGGGCTATCATGCATGGTATGAGCTCATGAGCTCATTGTGAACATTATGAATGATATGAAGCCCCTTTTTTAATTTTATGAAGCATTGGTTTTTATGAACTACTCTTTGATAATATTGAGCTATTGTGATATTATGAATGTTATGACTATAATTAAAACGTTGAGGATAATGTGAGGTGATTTTCATGTTTTCATGTCCATGTCTTGAAAGATGATTTGTATGATTAAGGTGGGTTGTTTTGAGAATGATTTTAATTGATAAATTGAAATATTTTCAATCATTGTCCTCTTGAGCTGCAGGATTTAAAATAACATGCATGAGTCCACCCAATTGTCATATTGAGATTTCTAATGATGATTAATTTCTAGTGATGAGGGTTTAATGATGAAGTTTCTTTTGAATGATGAAAAGGTTTTGCTATCTATACTAATTCCGGAATGTGACGGGAGAATGATATATATCAACTATGTTGTGAAATTTGTTGAAATATTATGAAAGCCATGTGTTATTGTAAAGCCCTTTTTATGATGTTATTGTAGACAAGTTGTGCATGTCATGATTACCCTCATATTTGTATGTCCAATAGGACTAGTTTTGTGAAGTTTAGAATGAACAATTGATTAAGGTATGAGTCTACCTAGTAAAGCTTATGTGAAGATAATTGGCCAATAGTAGAGGACTATACAAGATTATGATAATAAGTCGATACTAGAGGCATAGACAAGATCTGAGAGCTATCCTCATGATGATGATTTATGTTCAAAAGACTTATAGGATGGGCTAGTAGAATACCTCTCCACTATTTCAAGATGCTTAAGGGATGGGTTACTGGAATACCTCCCCATACTAGATGATTCTATGATTTGAGCTATGGTCATTCCGTGAGAGTCATACATAGCACAGAGTGGACTTCAGATAAATGAAGATACTCCTCATAACTATGTGTTACTATAGGAAATAGGGGTCACCACTAGTAGAGGTTGGCATCTAGACCACCCATCAATAGAGGTTTCTTAATAGCTCACTTTTGTGGATCCACTTAGGCATCTTAAGAGTTTCTCTTGGAAAGTGACTTCCCTATTTCTTCATGTGTAGGGGAAATATTGGTACTCTATGGCTTATCTCACATGATTTATGTCAGTTAAAGGTTGCTCTTACACATGTTTAATTTCTCTTTATGATCCCAAGTTATCCCCCGTATGATGATTATGATGGTTCCTTTATGTTGTGTATGAGGGTGTCTTAAAGTTGTATAACTTATTGTGTAAAGCTTGCATGGTTTTCTTCGCATATGTTATGGTCCTATGTTATTAGAGTTGGTGTTTCTCATAAAGGTATATTCTTGCTTTTCAAGTAGTTATGGTGTCCTCCATTATGATTTCTAGAGTTTCATTTATATTAGATGGTTTCTTCATTAATGTAAATCCAAAGTTTTTCCCAAAAGATATGGATATTTTACTTATGAATGGTAACCTATTCCCTCATTATGCTAAGATCAAACATTCTTTCATGAGCTAGATCACTTATACATTGATTATTACCCTACATACATTATCTTATGTTCTATGGTTCAAGTGACATTTCAATAATTATGTTGTCCAAAGGTTTTGTGAGTCATGTTATCTTCATTACGTGCCGACATACTAGTACATTCAAAGTACTAGTACATGATTTAATATGTAAGGACATATGCTCCTCGATATTCCTCACCTAGCTAGCTTAGATTTGTGAAGATTGTGCTTGTGGTGAGTCCTCTAGTTCAGGGACAATATCCTACTTCTATCTCACTTAAGTTGAGAATTTATTTCACTATACTTTCTAGTTTGAGGGTGAGCCTTGGACATGTCTTGGCTACCGTCCTATTCATGCTTAGAGGTGTTATTGCATACTATGCTAGGTACATATGATGTGATGCTTAAATTTTGTAGAGACTTATCCCATAGACCCTATCCCTTATCTAATGATATTTGATGCTATTGATAATGATGGAAAGTGATGAATGTCCTAAGTCCCTATTTCCCCATAGCTTGAGTCCTATATACTCTTCCCTTAGTACTTGCTTGTTATATGATTATGCAAATTCTCTTTCCCCTATCTATCCCTATTGTGTGATTCATAAGCCCCTGTTCTGTTAGAATTATTTGCTGAATATTTGTTTTACATTCCACAACCAAGGATGTGCAAATGATATGCTAAGAGGCTTGTTTGGGTTGGCTTCGGATTCCCCATTCGTCGTGTCACATCCAGGCCCTTGGCTTGGGTCATGACAAGCTTGGTATCAGAGTATTTGGTTTGTAAGTAGTCCTTAGACATCCAACACAATGCATCGAGTAGTCCTACTCATGGGTGTGAAGCGCACCATATCTATGAGTAGGATACTATGAGGCATTTTAGGAAATGTTTAACTTCATTATTACACATGTTGTGCCATTAGAAGTACCTAAAATTATTTCACTAATGATAGTGGGTCAAGAAGGTTGCTTTGAGTGTGGTGAGTTAGCACACAAGACAAGGGATTGCCCGGTGGTCCCTAGGAAGAGAAGAGAGAGAGAGCTCGTAATTCTATGTTTGGTACGTATGTGTTTCCTTGTATATGGTGATGGTTGGTACTATGTGGTTTTGTTAGTGATGATGCCATGTTTATGTTTTGTGATGTCGCTTACCCCTACCACTAAAGGTGGAAGAGTCGATCGTCATCAGCATATTACCTAACTTTAGAGGTAGGGGTTGAATCCCACAGGGATTAATATGTTGACAAATAAGCAGAGCGAAGACCTATGGCTACTAGATTTTTGACTTGATGGGTGAGAGCCAAGCAAGAATTCTAACTAAATTGGGAGGAAACTAAAATAACAACTCTTTTACAAACAATTTGGTGAGGATTGATCAAGCAAGGGAGAAAGAATATAGCGTATGGGAATTAATCAAAACTCAATCGATCCAACATTATTAGCATCGAATTGGCCCTATGGGTAGGCTAGGTTGCTTGTAATCACCCCTTCAAGGGAAGTGATATTCTACAAGAGCCAACTATTGCCACTCATGTGGCATGCTAAAAGACATGCCTGACTTGAAAACCAAAAAGCTAAACACCCAAGATGTTAGCCGTTGAGTCTCTTTTGAGGATCTCAACTTATAAACCCATGACTATCATGTAATCTTTCCCATCAACTATACACGCTAGATCAATAATTGAATAACTAAGCTAGAATCAAGGTCCTACATCAAATCTAGGTTATACAATAAGATATGCAAAAACCTATTCATAAATTCAACCAATTAAAGGAATTTGGTAGAAACCCTCTTGATTTTGCAAGTAAATCGTCAACTAAGCATGAAATCAAGAGAAATTATCAAGACCCATATATAAATTGACAACCAAGCTTCAATAAATAATAAGGAAAGAAGGAGTGAGTGAAACATAATACAATTGAAGCCCACTCTCTTCAATCCACTCAAGAGTTTGCAGAAAACTTGCTCTAAATCCTTACCCTAAACTAAAATCTATATTAAGATGTATTCTTCTTCTTCAAAGATGTATGAATGTACCAATGTATTTGAATAAATGAAGATTAAGAGCTAGGAGTGTGCATATATTTTTATTTTGGGACTAAAAATGGTGAAATTCTAGAGTTGCCCAGATGCTAGTCTTTGCGACGTTCCCTGATCGCGCTCAGCATTCTGCAATCGCAGAGGATGTGTCTCCTTAAGCTCTACCTTCTCACGTAGGACTAGCATATTTGAAATTCTATAGATGTTAGAATAGATGTTAGAGCTCCACGATCGCGTGCCTGAAGGTTGTGTTCACGGAGTGTATTTGCTCGTACGTACCATTTTGTGCCTTTTAACTCCTTTTGGCCCCAATTCAGGTCCAATCTTCAATTCTCCTTAGCTTTGCCAAATCTAAACCATAAGTACCTATAACATAAACCATTCAAAGAATAATTTGCCTCAAGTTATAGCATTAACAACACAAAATCATAAGAAAAGAGCAAGCAATGAGTGCAAGTCATGTACTCATCAACACCCCTAACTTAAAACATTGCATCTGCTCATGCAAAATAAATTTAAATTCAGTAGGCTAGCAATTTAAGCACACAAATGAATTCAATTTTACAACTAATAAGATCATAATCATGAAAATGGTTCGTATAAACAATTAGCACAAGTTTGAGGATGCCTATCAAGTAACTCCTTCTCATTTCGAAAGTACCCTTTTCAATTCAAAGCATAATTTCTAGGGACGAATAAGTGATAATACAAATTCCCAAAGAGTCTCACTCCTAGTTAACTAACAAGCTCAACTTGACTCAAACTTAGAAAACTGTCCATATCACTAATCTATGTCAATTTGCATGTCCTCACTAAAAGAAAGAAAGTCTCCAAAACAAACACAAGTATTTACAATGGACAAGGGACAAGAAATCTAACACTCACACTCAGGAAAAAAATATCTTGTGAACACAAATGCCACACCATAAGCTTGCCTTTATTTTCAATCAACGTTGGCTCAATTTCATTTGGTTGGAAATCTCAAAGGGCTTTCTAGACTTGTAATATTGATCAAGGGGTAGGGTTGGATGCAATTTGGATAATAGTAACTAACCCTCCTTAAATCCCACTAGCAACATTAGTTCTTTTTTAACTTCTCCACTTCTTCTTTTTTGCATCAAACACCAATGTGCATTTAACCTTTCTTTTTCATTTAGGTGCCCAACTTGAAACATCTTTTCAATAGGTAGAAGGATTCATTTCACTCAAGCACTTCTTCTTCATCTTTTTCTCATTTTTGCAAGCACTCTTTTTCATTTCTTTTCATTCCTCCAGTCATTTTCGTCTTTTTTTTTCTTTTCACAAGCCCCCAAGTGGCAGACACCCTTCTTTTTTCTCCTACAACACCCCTAACTTAGGCTTAAAGCCTCATTTGTCATAATCATGCAAACTCAAGGAAGGATAAGGGTTCAAAAGAGGGATATCATTTCAAAAAGGTTCAAATCACGTAATTAAGGTTGCCAAGAGAAAGGATTAGGCTAGAAAAGGACACTACAAATAAAATCAATGCGGTGGCTATTTAGGCAAAGTTGACTCAACTAATACCAAAGAATGACTAAGATCACTTTCCCAACCAAAGTCTATCAAGACCAACAAGGCAAATTGTAGCTAACACAAGTACACATAAGTAACAAAATAAAAACTCACACAGGACATGCAAATTGAATAAGAAGGGATCAATTTAGCTATCAAGTAAAGTGCAAGGGACTTATTTTTTTGAATATATCCATCTAGCAAGTAAGTGTCACAAAAAGAGTCAAGGTCTTATCTCACAGTCATCCTAAAAACATATTTCTTTAAAAAATTGAAGGGTTATATATTTTCACATCCACAACTTATGTAAGGACCCAGATTTTCGTATAGCTTTAGTGATACTTGGAATTTGGTTTAAAAAGTTTTTGGGCAAAGGTTACACCTTATGGAACCTTCAGGATCCATCTAGATTCACTTTTAAACCTTCAATTCAAGATTATTTATGTTTTTAAGGCTATCATGGGTCCCCTACATCAAGCCAAGTTAAAAGGATTTCTGTCGGCCAAATATTTCACAAGTACCGATACAAGGGTCAACTTTAAAGGATCATATATCTTAGCACAAAACGAATAGGGTAAACAATGACCTACTAAATTAGACATCTTTGATTTATCTTTCAATGCATTTGGTTTCACCTCGTTTGGTGTCCGAATGAAGAAGTTATGACTGTTTCCATAAGACCCTCTTGTGCAGTGTTGCCACATGGGCACTTATGTGAGCCATGTGGCATCTCCAGAGTCGTAAGAGTGGCCTTGAACTGGAAATGACCATTTCTGGCCTATGTATTAGGGTACGTCCAGTGGTAGTAGCCGTATGACCTTCAAGGATGGAGAAAATCCTAAGTGTGATTCAATCTTGGTATGGAGAAACTATTTGTAGCCAAGTATGGCACCACGGCTCACAAGAAAAGTCGTGATGAGGGTTATGAGTCATATGGGCAGTAGTGGAGTCTTCCATGTTGATATGGGAAGTTTTTAGGCTAATATTGGTGCCATGCCCAGCCCCATGAACCATGGTGAGGCTCATGGGCCGTATACCTAACTGTGGAACTCACTTTGGTATTAAAAATTTCTAAATGTTGAGCCAAGTTCCAACTTCCAAAATTTTTGCTAAGTGTAGGTTCACGGGTAGTCCACATAAACCAGGGAGTACCACATGACCCGTCAAACCCTCCCTTGAAGTGGCAACGTGCAATTTTTTCCTTCCATTTCACTAAAGGCATTTTTGTAGATTTGATTATTTCTAATGGTCTTTTAGGAATTCCTATACTATCTAAGGACCATCTAAAAACCTAAAAACTTATTTCAAGCATTCAAAATTCACTACTCATATTTTAAACTCTCTCAAAGAAACTCTTGGGAATTTTCAACTTGGGAGCAAGGGAACTAAACTTTCTTCAATCTCTTTGGGAATGTCTTCATCTTGATGAAGCTATGTGGGTTTGATCATTGATTTCCTTTCAACCAAGGAGACCAAACTATTTTCAAGCAATTTCACGACATTCTAGCTTACTTTAAATTTGGGGTTGTAAATATTATGATATCTTCATTCCAAATAATATATGAGTTTTATCTGTCTAATGATTTTGATTTTAAGTTGATTTAAGTAATAAAATGATGAATTACATTGGGTTCATGAAATTATGAATATGACTATCCCTTTTCAAGGCTTCTTTATGTATAGGTGATTATATTATTATTTTAAATATGGACATAATTATTAATTTACTTCAATTTCATATTATAATGTTAATTTTAGATTGAATCTTAATTACCCATGCTTTCCTCACATCATTCATGGCATTTGCGTTCATGACCTTGGATTATTATGGAACTTATGAAGTGGCTTAAGCGCAACAATGTTCTATGGTATGATTTTGATAAGATATTGGTTATGACAAGAATGTGATTACATATATGTCTATCATTATTACTCTTAGAGAATTATGGGTTTTTGGACCATTATAAATGTATGAATGAGCTATTCCTATGCATGGGTGTTATGACTATGAGTTACGATTTGGAATTTGAGCCTAAATATGAATTATTATGAATAATGTTTAGCCTTCAGGCCTAAGAATGCATTAAAATATTTTCACGAGACCTACTCCTCTTTGAAAGCATGTATATGTATATTATGAGTATTCTTGTGGATGAAGACTTAACACCGATGGATTGAAGGAGTGCTCTCTTTCAAAGAACTATGTACCTAACATAGGTTTTGTGAAATCCTATCTGAAATAGGATGTGTTCCTGTAAGGAAGGTTACTTCATATGAAATGGGATCGGTTCCCGTAAGGTGAAGTATAATGTGACAAGATATGCTATATGTGAAAATCCTATCCGAAATGGGATATGTGCCTGTAAGGAAGGTTGCTTCGTGTGAAATGGGATGGGTTCCCTTAAGGGGAAGTATGGTTTACCTTTGGCAAGTAGACCACCTCTTTATCGATGAGGGGAGTTCATCGGGATTCCAAGTAATAGCTTGCTTAGTCTTACTCATGTCGGTTGAGGTCACATCCCCACTATATATATGAGCATTAAAAATTTCATGAATCATTAGTTTCATGGCATCTTATTATACTATTCTCTTGATTATATCTTTTACTATATTATGTGCCCTTGTCATCTAACAGTAAAATGCACATTTGGTAAGTTACATGCATTACGTTCAAATGTACTAACACATACTTTTGCTTACGTGATATTACCATGTAGGGACTGAGGGCTTTGATGATCTACCATACAACGCCTAGCTCGGATCTCAAGTTTGATTGTAGTGGTGAGTCCTATCTTTCAAGGATGAACCATCATCCTTCTATCTAAGGTGTTTTTATCTACTTTAATTACTTTGAGGGTGAGCCTGGGAATTGTCTTCGCCCCTATCCAATCTTATGTATAGAGGCATTGTTGGACATCTTGTAGACTCCTGTACAGATATGTGCTTTGTGTTGTATTTAGAGCTTTTTGTTATGATGATTGAATAGTTATGGCTATTATGAGATGTTTATTCGGATTGTGATATATGTATGTATCTATATTATTGCGAAAATATTAAAGATCCTAAGTCCCAAATTGCCCCCCTAGCGTGAGTCCTACTTTTTCGTACCTTAGAACTATGTGTTTGCTTTTGTATGTGCTTTAGAACCAATGATGTGCATTTTTGTATCTTATGGCTTGTTTGGGGACTCTTGGGTTCCCATTCGCCATGTCACACCTAGACCCTAGGCCCAGTTTGTGACAATTTAACTAAATATGCAAATACCAAACAAGTCAAAGTCACAAAATATAGCTCCAACTCGAATCAATGGCTACTTAGACTTCAGCAAAGACTCGGTTTCAGACACATGCTCACACACCCAATTGAAGATTTTCCCTTAAGAAAGTCATCACTCAATCTATCATAGGGAATTGCCGATTATACATACCATTAAAAAGAAAAGTAAGAACCTACGAAATTTACTAAAATGGCAAAACCCAAAAACAATATATACAAGCCTATGAAGGGAATGCCATGGTTAAAATAAACAATTAAAATTCAAATAGTAGGAGCACCACCAATTACAATTGTACTATGACCTCACATTACTATCACCAAGTAAAAGAAGACAAAGGAATCCCTAAAATAATCAGTGGGCACTCTGGCCTGAATCTCCCCACAACAGTTGATTCCCAAAGCATTAACATAGAGTTTGGTTTTTCTAGTGTGTTTGACTCCAATTAGCTCCTTGACATAGCACACTAAATCCTGGAGCTTTAGTTTTCTTCCCTCACCTCTAGTAGGATTTGAGCTCAATGAAGTTTCTGTTGTTCAGACCCTTCTTTACCCAGTTAGACCAACTATCAAAACCATATAACAAGAATATCATATTCATGTTAAAAGTCATGGATTTAGGTAAGAGAATCAACTGAAAATAATTAGAGTCAAGAGTGAAATATTCCTATTTTTGTTTGGTGACATATTACATTCTATGTTCGCGATCAGTCTAGCGCATTCATAGAGTTTAGGGCATAAGAAGCCTTCATGTTTGGGGAAAGTTATCCACATTTATGGAAGGCTGAAGGTTTCCGATAACAGTACGATTGCTCTACAATAGCAACATTCGAGGATAACATAGTCACCAACACCACATTTTATATTTCATAGAGGCATTTTGTCAAACACATGATAGATATGTGTTCTTAGCTTTATCTGGACAAACATCACCCTTAAGTCCACCACTAACAACATTTAATCACTATGCAAAACAACAAACAACATGTTAGAATTAAATTCCACTCCGTTTTCAACATTTAGGCTCAGAATTTCCAAAACATCTAAAGGTGGGACACGCAACAATAGGAAGCTAAACCTCAGAAACCAACAACAGATAAGAGCTACAAGGCGTTCAACTTCATGGCTCTGGGACAAGAGATTTAGCAAAGAAACAAACCTATGCCGTCGAGTTACCTAGTTGCACATACTAACATTTATGAACAAAAAAAAGAGCTATAGTATGGAAATCATACCTTGGAATGAGCAACCACACATGATAAAGAAATGAGATGTTGAGTTTTTCCTTGAAGATTTGTTATATTAAAATTATAAAGGAATTGTTTACCTCACATGTGATTTTTATTCCATTTCTGTGTTCTTTTTTTTTTGATATTTTAGACAAAGTCACAAATGCCTTGTATTTTCGTTTTAGGCATACAAAAATCAAGTGCGATTACACCACATGCTGAATCTACACATGTCGCGATCATGGAACAAGGATGCATTCGCGGAATTCATTTGGGTGCCAAATATGGCTTAGTTTTTTCCAACTTTGGGTGATCCCATACCCTAATAGGCGGTTTTCACTTGTGCAATAGGCAATGCCTAGGCCAAAAGTATGGTCAAAATGGACTAGTTTCATCTTTTGCTATTTTTGTTGATATTTCCACCCATATCTTCATTTCCAATCATCCTGGCACTCCAAAACCTGTGCGATACAAATACCAGAACATGAAAATTATGAGGTTAGCTAAAAATCTAAAATAAAAATTATGAAGATACTCTAAAAATTTAAAATACAAGAATTTATTAAAATATAAACAAAAATTGATTCACCAACCATTTGTGTTTCCACTTTTATGAAATGAATCTCCTACCTAATTTCAAGATGATTTTCCATTTGAATACATGAAGAGGGTGATGAGAGACTATCAACATTTTCCACTAGTCTCTCCACTTTGAGTATTTGAATTCTCTACCCAACTTGTTATCAACTTTCCTCTTAGGTTTCTTCGATTGACATGGGAGTGTTGAGAGGCCTTCTTCAAATTGAGATTTTCACCTTATAGACTCCAAGTAGACAATGCTCCCAACATCAAATGAACCAAAGTTTCCATTGCTTGCTCTTGCAACTTTAGTATCATTTCCTCAATTTTTGTTTCTTGGAGATTATTGGGCTTGAAGAAATGTATAGTCCTAATATCTCTTCCATATCATGCTCCTCTCCTTCTATTTAAGACTCTAACTCATAGTTGGCCACCTTTGAGATAGGGGAATCACTCAGTTCATTGCTTATACTCAAGTCTATCTCTAAAATATCAATTTTCCATTCAAACTAGTCTAACTAGTAACCTCTAGCAACAAGAGAGCTCTTGAGATCATCCCTCGTGTTGAGCAATTGGTGCCTTTGGGCCACTTATTTGGAAAGTGTAAGATTCAAGTTGCTGAGCCAATCAAGACTCACAACACTCCCATATCTATTCGCTTTCTTAACACCATGTTGCTCCCCACAAAGTACAGTACTCCGAAGGAGATAGAAGAAAGGCTTACATTCCTCAAGCAAGTGTTCATCACAATTAGCCATACAACAAAAGAAAAACAAAGAAAACAAAAAGAAGTTCTCAATAATCAAATAAAAAAGAATAGACTACAAGTCTTAAATCAACTCAATACGCCTATTGTTCCCCATCAATAATGACGTTTTTTGATGTCATTCAACCCAACTACTCAAAGGCAAAAGGGACAGTCATCATCAGCATAATAACCTAACTTTAGAGGTTAAGATCGATCCCATAAGAAATCATTGTTCAAGGCAAAAGTGACTCATTGGACTAAGTAATTATAGGATCTGGGGGTTGCAATAATCAAAATAGAGTTTAGCTACCAAATTCTAATTATTGAATTAAACATCTATTAAGGGAAGATATTAGGGATGTGCAAATATGGGCAATAATCTAACAAATGGGTCTAGATACTTGGCTACGAGTTGATGTTGAATGAATAGACTAGGTTTCTTGTAACCCAAAACACTTATGATAAATGGATCTTTCACATAAATCAGCTAAGATATCACACGTAGACCGCCAAGGACACACTTGGCCTAAGAAGTTAGGCTAAATACCTACTACTTTGGCCATTGAATCCATGAATATGGATATCAACTGAAACCCTATAAGGTTTGTGGCTATTGTATCCATTCCATACTCTAATAGTCCTTGCCAAGGTAACAATCAGAGATTTAAAACAAAACTCCAAGTTTGCAACCTTGAAATTCATACCTTAAACTTAGGAACAAAAATAAATTCACCCAAATCAACTATAGAGAAGTCAAGATATCACAAACCTATTAAGAAAATTAAAGACCCAAATTAAAAGCACACCCCAACAAGGGGGTTTTAGCCACATATGTGAGAAATTAAAGATTGAATACCATACATAGTAGTAGAGGTCATGGGTAACAAGATTAAGTACAAATCAGTTAATCATCACCATCTCTTTTCCTATTTACTACTACCTTCAGTAACACTAGGCGTGTTTTTAATGTTGGCCATAGTTCAAAAGCATTCAAGATAAAGAGAATTAATCAATATATGGCAATTTGATGCCCAAAAGCTTTAAAATCGTAACCTCTCTTGTACTTTATGAGGAAAGTTCTATATAGTACTACTACTTTGTAATTGTTCTGATGTAGAATGAACAAATTATGTATAATGTCCTTTCTAAAATTAGTTATATACTCTATGCAAAATGTGTGAAATTTTGTATTGCGAAATGTCCTTTGGTGATCAAGGTCAATTATCATCGAGAACTCCGATGATGCACTGAATATGCAGTTAAATGCTTTTATGTTCATCTTCATAAGGCTCCTTCCACTGAAAAATTAGGTGATGACTCTTTGCTCCGTCTATTCAATTTGGTGTTGCACCAAAATATTCTTTGTATCAACTTTCTGTTACTATTTTGGGGCTTTTGGTGTAGTAAATTTTCGTAATCACTTGTATAGTTTGACTTATCAGTGAGTATACTTCGCGACATCAATCTTGACTACACTTTCGACTTAACCTAGAACATTGGTTACTACATAGTTAGGCGATCTCCTTTAGAATTTGGCGGATCACCAAGGATGTTGGCAACATCACTTTTCACCACCTTTCCGCACTTTTGCTCACTTTCCAAGATTCCACCAAGTCTTGCCCTTTTGCACACTTTTAACTCCATTTCTTGTCATAGCACATGAATATTTGATAACAATTGGAATTATTAGCACAAAATGAGCATTATTTCTTTCCAATTTATCCCTAAAATGAGTTTGAAATACGGACTCATCAAGCTAGTCTTATGACTGCTACTTATGATTCTAAGAGTATGTTTTAAAAGATTTCTGAGGGATGACTTAGCATTGAGAAGACTATATATTGGGACTCATCTTGTTAGTTAAGGCATGATCTTTAAACATAAATCTCGATGTCCCTCATTATGTGCTACTATAGGAGCAATATAGGCTAGGCTAGTAGATCCACATAGGCCACAAAGTTATGGAAATGCAATCAAAAATTGACTAAGTTTTAGATATCTACCTTGGCAAGTAGCTTCCCCTTTTCCTAACTGAAGGAATCCATTGGCCTTGTCACGACCCAAGCCAAGGGGCTACACATGAAATGGTGAATAAAAACCCAAAGGGACCCCAAATAAGCCTTTTAGCATATCATTTACACATCCTTGGTCATGAAAGCAATTAAACAACAACAAGAGAGTAAAAATAATTGGGAGAAAGCGGCTAAGGGAAGGTTTTAGATAACAATAAACAAAAAAGAGTCAAGAACATAGCATAATTATATCACTTGTCCAATTACACCTCTAAACATAGACTTGAGCAAAGTCCAAGGCACTTTTTAAGCTCACCCTCATAGTATCAAGAGTTCAACATAAAGAAATAACATAAGCTTGAGTAGCATAGCTAGTGTCTCCGAACTTGATGACTCACCAAAGCTTATCTTCAAGATGTCACAACTAGCCACGTGAAGGATGATTGTCAGGAGCTCTGGTCCCTACATGGTAACATCATGTAGGCATAGAGTATATGTTAGTATATTTGAATGTCCTAAGTATGTAGGATGTAATGCAACAAAAAATAGGCAACATAGTCAAAATGTGAAACTTAGGCAATGGATAGTATAATAACAATATGACATGCATGATCAATACTTGAATTAAAACATGTTTATATAGAATATATTACATGTATAGGAAGAGAACATCATCATAGACCAAGAAAACTAGTACTTGGAATCCAAGGCATGTCACCCACTAGGAAGGTAATTGAGATATATACCCCTCAATTGGTAGATTGGCATGTCACTCCCCATCATATTGGTCAAGGTATGTACCCTTCAACATGGTAGATGGGTATGTCACCCACCATTAAGGTGTCTAAGGTATATACCCCATAACATAGTAGATGGGCATAGCACCCCCCATCAAAGTGGTTAAGGTATATACCCCTTAACATGGTAGATCGGCATAGCACCCCTTATCAAAGTGGCTGAGGCATATCACCCTCTCAACAAGGTTTGGTCAACTTGCAACACTATAGATACTTTTCATAAATTTAATACATACATACAATCCTTTCATCATCATATCGTTACTTGACTCATAGGCCACGCAATAGATCATTAATAACTCAAGAATCCTTAACTGGATATTTTATCAAACACTTAGCGGGTGTGTAATGCTAGTTCAAAATTATGCAATTCAAGAGTGAAATCATGTGATAAAACTTAATGTAAATCAACCCATCAACACTTGGTAACACCCTAATGCAAAATACATTGAAACACCTCATCAAATATAATAATAGACCATAGATTCATAGATAAAAACATTCTTAAACAATCAACATTTCATAACACCCCAACATAGTTTATAATCAAATTTATAGTAAGAGATACACATAGATACTCAACTTGAAAATATGCAATTTATATAAAAAGGAGGGTTGGGCACCATGGGCAAAAGGACCCAATGGTTGAACCCCCTATACCTCAAATTTGGTGATTTCCTTGACGAAGATTTGAATGAGAACTTGAAGCTTGAATAAATTTTTTGAGACTCGGAGATGAGTTTGGGACACTTGAATTTGGGTGAAATATATGGCTAAGTGTTAGAGAGAGTTTTGGGGAATATCTTGAATGATATAGGGTTGAAAATGACTAAGTATAGGTGTTTTTATACATAGGAAGGCTTAGGGCCAAGACCCCAAATCCTTAGGCCGAAATAAGAAAAACTAGCAACAAAATACACTAATTCATGATGGCTCTGCATCGTGGAGCCAACACCCATTGCTTCTGGAAATTGAAATTTTGGAAAATAAAATTTTTCTACGATTGCTCTAAAATCTGGGTTATACCTATTTTCACTCAATTTTCCCCCTAACTATGAATATAAAGTTGGATTTTCTATATCATGCATGGATTCATAGATATGACGAAATTATGAATATTGGCATTTCTGAGGCGCATTGTCAAGCACTTTTTGGGGTGTTTCAATATCTCCCCCTTGGGAACATTTATCCTCAGATGTCAAGAAAATATATATAAGAGAAGTAATAAAGATGATTTCAGCCCAACACATACAGAACATATAAGGCTAAGGTAAGAAATTATAGTTGTATTTGGTATGATTTCTTCATGAAAAACAAGAAGTATATGA
>JAOTQJ010142399.1:0-36833 GCA_025642045.1 Solanum sejunctum
GTAGTGGTGACATTGATGAGGATGTCGCACATCGTATTGGGGCCGCTTGGACTAAATGGAGGCTGGCCTCTGGAGTACTGTGTGATAAAAAGATATTACCCAAACTTAAGGGCAAATTCTACAGAGTGGTGGTTAGGCCTGCGTTGATGTATGGGGTAGAGTGCTGACCGATCAAAAATGTTCATGTTCAGAAGATGCGTGTCGCAAAGATGAGGATGCTGAGATGGATGTGCGGTCACACCAGAAGTGACAAGGTAAGGAATAAGGCTATTCGGGAGAAATTGGAGGTAGCCCCGGTGGAGGGAAAGATGAGGAAAGCGAGATTGCGATGGTTCAGACATGTGCAGAGAAGGAGCACCGACGCTCCGGTTAGGAGGTGCGAGCGGTTGGAGGTCGAAGTTACTCGGAGGGGTAGGGGTAGACCTAAGAAGTACTGGGGGGAGGTGATCAGACAGGACTTAGCGAAACTCGACCTCACTGAGGACATGGCCTTAGATAGAAAATTGTGGAGGTCGCGAATTATAGTAATAGGCTAAGTTTCTCTTCTTCGTCCTACTCCTCTCCTGACCGTTCGCCTCTTCTTTCTAGTATCAACATTTGTATTATTTCTATCAGTATTATTCCTTTTCTTCCCATTCACAAGCGTACTTGTGTTAGTTTTATTATACTTAATTACTGCCATGAACAATTCATTGTTTGCCGCACTTGCTGTTCTCCTACCTTACATTTCATTTTCTTTTCCTTTTCTTTTTCTCATTCCATTTCATTTCATTTTGTCATATCTAGTCCTTCTGCTTATAGGTTTTGAGCTGAGGGTTTTAGGAAACAGCCTCTCTACCTCTATGAGGTAGTGGTAAGGTCTGCGTACAATTTACCCTCCCCAGACCCCACTTGTGGGATATCACTGGGTATGTTGTTCTTGTTGTATTGGATCTGTGCACAAGATGAATTTTTCGTTACTAGTTTAATGATAAGTGAAGGAATTGATTCTTTCTTTTTTTCACACTATTTGCTTAAATAAAGTAGCACACTACAGAGATATTTCAAGTTTTTCTTCTAATATGTATCTAGTCTATTACATGCACCTAATTTAATTCTATCTTCCCAAATTCAATAGGCAATGTAACCAACACAATTCAACTCTAGGTGCATGGCAATACTATTATGAGTAGTAAGTTGTTCTTAGAGAAAATAGAGGATGCCAAAGTTGCAGATCAAAATGAGGTAGAAACACCTATTATTGTTGATAATGAGAGTGTTGACTACACAATATTGTCAGGGCTCAAACAAGAGCTAAATTGTACAAATAAGCCCCCACAAGCATAGCACAATATAATCACTTCTCCACACGGGCATTGTAATATAATCAATAAGCCCAAATCATATTACAATATCATCCCAAAGACAATGACATAAGAACGATAAAGCAGAATCTATGTCTCAAAAAAAAGATATTTAAACCTACCTTGAAGGCTGAAAACTGATCCCAAGCACTCTACCGAGGCTTTAACCTTAAACGTCGACTTTGAAATGATCCCAACTTTCAAGACTAGAAAGAATATGTCAAAAGGAGTCCAATGATACCCATACTGTAATTTTAAGATTTAGAATCAAATTGTACAAAAATCATCTCAAAAACAACAAGAGGAAAATTGGAATTTTTTTTCAAAAATACTTTCTAAATTTCAAGAGAAATTCGTGGTTAAAAAATCACTAAAATCGAGCTAGAAACAGATTCAAAATTATGAAATTACTAATTTAAAAATTTATAGAAAAAAATCTCTGAATTCAATTGTAAAAGCTTGATTTTTTTTAAAAAAACTTAGCAGCTAAAATTAGTAAGCAATGATTTAAAATTGAGTAAAAAACTTACCCATATAAATTCCCGCAAGAAATCTCTCTTAAATTCTCCCTCCCAAGCTCGCAATGTGTTGAATATGGTAAAATAACAAAATAAAGAAGAAATTCTTTATCTTCAAAAACAATAAAAGAAAAAAATCGTTGCCCATGCGTTAACTGTACCAGTATCCTTGAAAACTACTTTTTGACTGTTAGAACTCATCTGAAACCGAATAATTGTGAATTAATAGTAAAAATTAATCATAAAACACCTTTTGGAGCCAACAGAATTATCGAATTTTAAAATACAAAAGATTATTACTACCAAAATACTTTTACTGACACTATTAGTCATAAAACTCAACTTTTAGCTAAAATACTCAAAATTAGTTCTAAAGTCTCAATCTTTTACACAACCATCATTCTATAAGAAATTCGATGTTCTAGATGCAACAACATAGATGAAATCACCATCCGATGCTCGGAACTGAAAATGTTGGTCAAAGTCAATGATTTCATTAAATTTTCACACAAGCTCTCCAAATCATAAAAATCCAAATTGATCGCAACGAGGACCACACATACGACTTCTACAATATAAAGCATTAAACTGCTAAGGATAAGGGCAAAATGGTCATCTCAAATAAAAAAGTAATTTCTCAATAATTGGAACATTACACTTTCCTTATACTAATTGACTTTCTTGTTATGTTAATACGGAGGAGATAAGACGATGGGCACAAAAATCACATGAATGAAGAGATTTAATCTAACCTAAGCTAAAAGCCAGTTTTATTTGTTTGATATTGAAACTTGATTAACTAATATTATAAATTATTTCATAGATTTGTTTGTTCTTCTTGTACCTGCTGCCAGCTGTCTTTTCTGTTTAATTTTTTAGGGTTAAATTTGAAACTATTATACATACTTTATATTAGGGTTTATTTGAGGAGATACCAGAGACTAGACTTGAACATTTTTTAATATTGCCTTTGAATATTTTCTCTAGAATAGTTTAGGGTTTTAGGATAGATTTTCATTTTCTCTTGGAAAACTCACTTTTTGGGAGTGTAAATCCTACTTTGTATTCATTCTCAATCTACCAAACTTGTGGTGTATCACTATTCATTGCTTTGGGTAAAATTCTCAACTATGTCTTGTATTTGCATTTTTGTTAGTTTTACCTTAGCCATGAGTAGCTAAGCACCCATAACTTGGGGTTGTGGGAACCATGGGCAGTTGATTTGAGATGACCTAGATTTATTGTACTTCTATGATTAAGGTTTTGCATGTATTGTCTATTTCCCTTCATTATGATTGTTGTTTGGTGGTGACCAACACCAAACCCTGCCTACTACCATGATCCCGACCAAGGTAGTGATAAATAGGAAAAGGAGAGTAGATGTCAGGATTCAATTGATGTGTTCTCATCTAATTAATGATGTTCACACTCCAATAAGAAAGCAAATGTTGACAGCAATTAACCTAACCAAAGGTTAGGGTCGAATCCACAGGGTATACAGGGTTTGACTACAAGAATTCACTATCAATCATTTCGACTATCTATAACTAAAATCTCTAAATGGGGGGTTCTATGATTCAAGAACAAAAACAAAAACCAACACTATACTACTACACGAGAAAATACTCAATTTTAGGGACAACTTAGGAATTATGTTCTCTATGGTTCGTTGACTCGATTACCCTAGACAACATAACGACAATTGGAAATTTGTATGCAGGACAATAACTTAGGTTCTTCCAGCCTTCTTGTGAAGATGAAGGTCGAATTTTACCATGGTGCTTGGTCGGCAACCATGGTGTGCCAACTAACTATTACCTATTATCCCAGTCAACCTCCCCTTGTCAGGTTTGGATGATTAGACGAGAACACAATCAAATCCTGTTATCTACTTTCCTTTTCCTATTCATCACTACCTTGGTCAGGATCGTGATAATAGGCCGGGTTTGGTGTTGGCCACCACCAAACAACAATCATAATAAAGAGAAGTAAACAATACATGCAAAACCACAATTATATAAATGCATCTCAAGTCAACTACCTATGGTTCCCACAACCCCAAGTTGTGGGTTCTTAGATACTCATGGCTAAGATAAAATCAACAAGAATGCAAAAAGAAGACATAGTTGAGAACTTTACCCAAAGCAATGAAGAGTGAAGACACCAAAAGTTGCAAACCACAAGATTGATAGATTGATAATTAGTACAAAGTAAGATTTGCAATCCTCAAAAGTGGGTTTTTTAAGAGAACATAAAAATCTATTCTAAAATCCTAAAATATTCTTGAGAGAATATTCAAAGGCACATTCAATATTCATAATCTGGTATCTCCCAAATAAAACTCCAACTTAAAGTATTTATAGTAGTTACACATTTAGCTCTAAAAATTACACAGAAAAGACAGCTAGCAGCTAGTGCATCTCACATATACGACTCGTAGGATGACATATGACTCATAATTGGGGTCTTGTATAAGGTGTTTAGCATTTTGGACTGAACTTGTATAACCCACTAGTACGAGTCATTGCTTGGGCTACAACTCGTATGCTTCTCTCGTAGTCTAGGCCTACAGTTTTTGGTTCAAAGTTTTGGATCTCTGTTTCTTGCTTCTATTCTACCTATACGAGTCATATTGAGACCTACGACTTATAGGGTAGCCTCATAAGGCTGACCTCCACTTAGCAGATTTTTATTTTTTTCTCTCTGTTTCTAGCTACGAGATCATCCTACTACTCTTTGCTTGGGCTACGACTCGTAAGTGAGCTCGTATGTTCTGCACTTCATCAAAATCTACAGCTTTTCTTTAAAATTATGCCAACCTACCTTTTTTGCAATTATAACACAAAAACACATAAATACCACAAAACGTCACATTAAGAACTCACAAAATTCCTTATTTTAGATATCAAATATGTTGTATTTTGACAGCACATTAACACCCTCAACTTAGAACTGTTGCTTGCCCTCAAACGATGACTCAATCTAACCAGACAATGAGAAACACATAACAGTTATATTAATAACATATACATCATTTACTCTAATTCAGGTACTCAACTTTCATTTTCAAAACAAGATTGCAAAGTTAGTAAGTAAAATAAGATACAAAGATGTATCTGGCAACCCAACTATTATAAGCTAAGGAGCGTCAATCGTTCACAGTCACTTATACATCATATGCTAATCAAGTATTGCAAATGCCCTCACAAAATATAAGTCTCTCTTCCTTACTCAAACATCCTTTAGAATTCAGGGACTGTGGAAGCATTGTCAATCTCGCAAATGAAATTCATGCAAAATGACTAATACCATAGGCTTGCCCCTATACTCAATTTTTGAATTGACGACAAAGTGAATTTGGATCACTTTAGGACTTAATGGCTTGTAACATAGGCTCATGGGGCTTTGGTATGACATTTTAGGCAAGTAGTGACTAAAAGCTATCCTTGAACCATGTTTAGCAAAACTTTTACCTTCATAACCCAAATATTTTCACTACATCTATCCTTATTCTCCTATTTTAAGCTTTCCCCGGGTGCCTTCTTTTTTTTTTTCAACTGTACCTTATTTCTGAACTCATTTTTGCTAATTTTTTTTAATTCAAGGTACCTTTCATTTCTTTTTTCTCACCGGGCTCATGATTTTTTTTATTTCTTTCTCTCTTTCCCAACTAACCACCTTATTTTTATTACTTTACTAAAATAAGGGCCACCCTCAACTTAGACTTTTAGCCTGAGGTGAAGTACACAATGTCTAATCTCCAAACTAGGGCCACCATTTGTAGCCACCCTCAACTTAGGCTTTTAGCCTCAGTCAAGGTTCACATGTTTAAGGATACACCAGGGCCAATATCAAGGGGTTTCATCAAACAAGGTTAAGCTAGTAAGGTGTCCAGAAAGAAGGAGTATATGAGAAGCTCAAACATTTGGAACAAAGGGTTCACTAACACATTTGGTAGGTCATTTAGGCAAAAGTGAGCTCATTAGAAGAACAAACATCTAAGATCCCTTCCAAATCAACCACATCACCAAATCAATCTTAGAGTAACAAGGCAAGTTCTGAGTCCATACATGATACATGAATATAACAAAATAAGCTCACAACACACATGATATTGCACACACAATCAAGTATAAACTCACAGGTCACGCTTCAAGCCTCGACTTACATTTACATTATCAGAACAAACATAACCAGATAATTAAAATGCATGATTGCATCAATAACCAACAATCATAAAAAAAATTAGGGGTACCTAAATTTTCCAAACCATTCAAAAGCATTTGGAAACTATGTATATACCAAAAGACCATACTACTATGTATTTACACATTATCTACACTACCTAAACATGCCAGTTCACCAGACAATTAAAACATCCACAAGAAAAAAACATATGGCAAGAAAACCTTGGGATTAAAAATAGGGGAAGTTATGGACTTGAGTCTACTCAAACTTCACCTTAATCTATAACTTCCCATACCCCACCAAAATAGACTTTATCCTCAAAGTAAAAACATGAACGAAAACTGAATAACGGGGAACACATACAAACACAAACATATATATACACACACACATACACATATTAAAAACCAATATTTTTTAAAAACTAAACATGCAAAACAAAAGTGAAAAGAACATTAAAGATAAAACATTTAAAATAATCCAAAACTAACATAACGAAAATATTGTCCAATAAAACGAACAAAGTATCAATATACAAAAGATAATGACTGGGGTTAGTAGTCAAACATCGTGGTGCTCAAGCATCCATATCTATCTGGTCAGTAGAGTCCTGGGTCAAGGCCTCCTCTTTAATAATCTGGGCTGCAGCTGTAAGTGGGCTACCTTTTTCATGAGTCGTGTATTGCGCCCGCTCTCTCTATATAGCCGCAATGAGTATCGACTCCTACACCACTGCCTCTGGTATTGGCTACTCTTCCAGTGCTGCTGCATCATCAGGTCTAGGCCTCTTTTGGCTCAACTATGGATCATCTGTTTCTATGGGCCTCTTCCCATGAGTATGTGGGCGGTCAGCTAACTAGTCAAAAACCTCATCACCTGCCGGTGCCACCTTCGGGACTGCAATAGGGGCTACTACAGCTATAATAAATCAACCTTAAACTTGGACAACTCCCATGTAATTGCGCTTGTGTCAGCAAGCCGAGCACAATCAAGCCTCCTCTGGACTCTTGCCTCAAATGCATCTATACGGGCATCCACTGCTCTAATCCTCTAATCTATCAAATTGCGGGCGAATGCCTTTGCCCTCTTCTCCGAGTCCTATAAGGTCTGATGGACCCATGGTGTGACCTGAGCTACTAAAGCCTGTAGCCTGAGCTCCGTCGTAGCTACCCTGCACACCAATGCCTGAAAAGCAATAATAGATATAAGAGAATCAACCTACATAGTGGATGATGCTGGTGTGGACTCAATCTCAATGGCTAGGGATGGCTCTGCAATAATTGGAGTAGTACTAGTGGTGGCTGGAGTTGTACCCTGAGTTTGGGGCTCAACCAAGAATGGATCTGGGATAGGAGGAGAAACTGCTGTCTGTAGGGCCATCGAGATCTTATCAGCCTTGATCAGGCTAGGATCCATGATGTACAGGGCCTCTATATGTAGATCCAAGTGCAGGGAAACATGCACCTCTGTCTTATTACACAATCTATATATCAGGATGGGAAAAGGTAATGAGGTCTGAGTATAAATCGCCGACTCATGGATCTGCTCGGCCATGACTCATGCCTAATCAATATCGTAGCTAGCTAGAATGCTAGCTAGTAGTACGTGCCTCACCAAGGTGATCATATTATCCATAAAGGAGGGTCTGATGCGCCAATGGATAATTGACCGCCAAAACTTGGCTCAAAATGGGAGGTGGGATTTCACGATCTGAGTAGTGTCGTTTGTGACCCATGTAGGTTCAAAACCCTCCTCGCATATCAGGCTGGCTATGTACTTGAGCAACTCTATCTTCATATCCACATTCTTCTCGCTCACTTTGTTCCTTATTTTTGCAATTCTAACATCATACTCTACAGTGGAATGAGGTACTATATAGTTTGGCTCTAACTGAACCCTCCTGATAGTCTCCTCTGAAATGTCAACAACTTCATCCCGCACTAGAACTTCTCTCAACCTTGGCCTCTCTATGGGTCTCTTCCCTCGAGGAAGATCTTGGAGAATAGTAGCATAATAGGAGACATAAAATTCTTAGACTAGATATGGGGAATACTTGCCAAACTTTTGTGACAACCATGCGATCTTATGACAGTTGATCTTTGCCTCCAAGTCAGGCACTACTCAATCCAGAGTCATTGAGTCTCAATTCCTCATGAAATTGTCGAACAAGCCTTCCTGGACCCTTTGGTTCCAACCCTTTGTCTTATATCTTCTCTATGCCTAGAACACACCATCTAGTATTTCTGGGTTCTGTGGAAGTTATAGTAGCAGTAGGATCCACTGGAGATTGAGAATTAGTCCCCTCAAGTTGGGTATGACATGCCTCTATGGACCCGATTCTGAAAGTGAATGGCCATCATCCGACCCGTCTTCATTGCCCTTCTCTTTAGACTGAGAGGGACTAGTGACTTCCATCGGTATTAGTGCAGCACGGGCTTAAGTCTTAGGCACATTTGCCTCAGGGTCTATCTGGATTCTATGGACTTTCACAGATCCCTTAGATGTTTCATCATTAGACGAGTTATCCCTCAACTATCTTCCTAGAGGTTTAATAGCTTATTTTCTACTCTTCCGAGCCATACATCCTAAAAATTCATCCCCAGACTACATTGTGAGCCCATAATGTTTTATCAAAATAATTCACATAAGAGAACAAACCAAGAATAATAAACTTAGTAAAGGAAGACACAAGCAGAGTGAATTGCACCAGTTGCAGGTCTGTGAGTACGAGGAACAACTATGATTTGGGTCACACTTTAGCCTTGTAGTGCCACAGTGCCTTAGACAACACCATTCTGATCATAGCTACAAGGCTCAGATATAACTCATGAACTATAATTCATATCCTGGACTCGTAGTAAGAAGCAAAATCTAATTCAGAATAGGGCAAGTCCGACGAGCCTCTCATTGCGATTCGTAATAGACATTACGAGTCATAGGTAGGTCACGTATGGTAAGTGCTAAGGAACCATAGGTGTCTGTTGCCTCATATGAGGGGCCACTACAACTCGTAGGGTGACCTATGACTTATAATAAGTCCTCATAGCAGAAAATAGAAGGTACCTAGGGTGCCTGTAACTTTCCCATAAAGACTACAAATACTCAAGTCAAACTTAAACAACATCGAAGCAACATAAAATCGTAAACACACAATCAAACCCAAAATGAATCATGTAGAGTCAATCAACAATTACCCTACAATCGAACAACAATCCCTAATTGCTTTCACAAAGTACCAATGATTAACAAGTCTCTAAGCCATAAGCATCACAATAATATGCAGAAATGGATATTCTAAGAAAATTCACAATAATTTCAAATATAGGTATTATGAATCAGTACAATTGCACACATCGATAATCCCCATATTTTAACTTGGTCTTGATTTTAAACATTGATCATCCCAACAATCATGTACTAAACTCAAATGATTAGCATATCAATATTACAACCACCCAACAAAAGCAATTATACCATCATCATGCCAGGGAGTTTCACATGCCCGAAACATAATTCTTATGCTCATACAATCATTTTTTCATATATGGACTCACTATGATAAATAAAATTAACACTCATCCAACAACATCTAAGGATCACAACATGAGTATGTCACAGTCATCCATGAAAACTTACCAAATGAGTGAACAAAGATTAACTAGATGCAATGAGAGAACAAGGAGAAAGCCAAAACCCTAGTTATGCTTTACCAAAAAAACTTGTCGAATTTCGGTGGGGGTTGACAGAAAATTGGTTGGAGAAGATGAAAGGAGTTATCGGGAAGTTTTGGGGGGAAGTAACCGATCAAAATGTGGGAAAGTAGGGGTCAAATGACTTTTGACCCCTTATATACTCAATCTAGGTCAACTTTTTTAAAATTCTGCAAATAGAGTCTACGAGACTCCGACTATGAGTCGTAGCATGTCCTATGACTCGTAGGTCATGATCTCGTAACATACCTAACACTTACAAAAAATTTAGAACTCATACTTGGGAACTATGAACCCCACTTATAACTTGTACAAGACCCTACGAATCTTAAGGTTGGCTCATAGTATGTGTGCTAACTTTCAGTACTTACTGTTTCCCTCTACGAGGCATGATTATGAGTTGTAGCGGTTACTATGACTCATAGCCCTGTTTGTAAAGGCTGCTTCATGTGTCATTTTCTTCAACTTTTGAGCTCTTGACTTATACCTGCAAACCATGCTTCAAAATATACCATTTTCTAGAATGATACAACTGATCCAATGTCTGTAAGCCGTCAAAACAAGCATCCTAACAATTGAAATATCTAAATTATATTTAAACAAAAAAATATCAAAAATACTTGGGTTGCCTCCTAAGAAGTGCCTTGTTTAACATCATGGCTCGACTTTGTTATCATGAGTACTCAAAATTCCTCATGGGTTGATGAAGTCTCATCTTTATTCCTCTGGCCTCTTCTCCGATCTCTTTGTACAGGCTCTAACCGTGTTACAAGTTGTTCAACCCTATCATCAAGTCTATTTGTTGCCATTGTTTGTTGATCCACCTTATAGTTCACCTTGATGACATCAATCTTTATCTCCTATACAACCTCTTCGTGTTCATTGGTTTTGATAAGCGCTTGCTCAATCATACGCTCTATCCTTGAGAATTTATCACTACTGCATTACTGGCGTGGCAACCTGAGCTAATTAGGTGTACTCTCATTTTTGGTAGTACCTAGAGTTCCCTCTGATGTTTTAGTGGATGGCACTATCTACTTTTCCGGTGGTTGATAAGCTTGGGTGATAGTGGACAACTTATCCATGTATTCGATAATTTCGTTGAATGGTTGCCTCATAAATGCCCAAAACTCCCCTCCAAATAAGGCATCAGCGTGTCCTTGTTGTTCAAAGGTCAGTGCTCAGTAGAAGTTAGCTGCCAATTCACCATCATCCAGATAATGGTTCCAATTCATCACTAAGCACTTCTTATGCCTTTCCCAAGTTTCTACCAAAGATTCTCCTATCACCCTTTTAAAATTGAAGCTGTTATCTTGTAGCTCTTGCTTGTTGGGCCCCTTATAGAAGTTTATGAGGAAGATTCTCTGCACCTCTCCCTAGTTGGAACAAACATCAGGTGGGAGAATTGACCACCATTCAACAGCTTCATTCCAGAGAGTCATGGGGAAGTCTTGAAGAGCCATGGCCTCTCAAGCAGCATGTCTTGTCGCAAGAACCCCCCTCAACGTTTGAGTAAAATGTTGCAAGTGAGTTGGAGGGTCTTCAAACTCTTGCCCATAGAACAGGACTCATCTCTACAAGGTTTCCAACAAATCACTTGTGGCGTAGAGCTTTCTTCGATCATGGTTCCGACCAACTTGCACTTAAAATCAACTAACAAAAACAAAAAATAAAAGTGAAATACAAGAGAGTTTAGAAATCAACACTTGGACTAACTAATAGCGAAATCAAGTCAAAACCTAGTTGTAGTCCCCGACAATGGCGCCATAATTTTTGATGATGTTCACACTTCTATATTAAAGTAGTCGCTGTCAGCAATTAACCTAACCAAATGTTAGGGTCGAATCCACTGGAAATACAGGGTTTGACTACAAAAATTCACTATCAATCATTTCGAGTATCTACTAACTAAAATCTATAAATGGGTGATTTTTGTGATTCAAGAACAAAAATAAAAATAAATACTATACTACTACGTGAGAAAATACTCAATTTTAGGGATAACTTGAGAATTATGTTCCCCATGGTTTATTGACTCGATTATCCTAGACAACATAATGACAGTTGGAAATTAGCGAGCAGGATGGTAACTTAAGTTTTTCTAGCTCTTTTGTGAAGGTGAAGGTCAAATTTTAACATGGTGCTTGGTCAACAACTATGGTGTGCCAACTAACCATTACCTATTGTCCCAGTCAGCCTCCCCTTGGTCAGGTTTGGTTGATTAGACGAGACCACATCAATCGAATCTTATCATCTACTTCCGTATTCTTATTCTTCATTACCTTGGCCAGGATCGTGATAGTAGGCCAAGTTTGGTGTTGGCCATCACCAAACAACAATCATAATGAAAAGAAGTAGATAATACATGCAAAACCCCAATCATAGAAATGTAATAAACCCAGGTTATCTTAAGTCAACTACCCATGGTTCCCACAACCCTAAGTTGTGGGTGCTTAGCTACTCATGGCTAAGGCAAAACCAACAAGAATGCAAAAACAAGACATAGTTAAAAACTTTACCCAAAGCAATGAAGAGTGATGACACCACTTGTTTCAAACCACAAGCTTGATAGATTTATAATGAGTACAAAGCAAGATTTGCAATCCCCAAAAGTGAGTTTTTCAAGAGAAAATGAAAATCTATTCTAAAACCCTAAAATATTCTTGAGAGAATATTCAAAGGCACATTCAATGTTCACAACCTGGGATCTCCCAAATAAAACTCTAACATAAAGTATTTATAGTAGTTACGCCATTAAGCCCTAAAAATTACACAAAAAAGACAGTAGCAGCTAGTGCAACTCATAGGTACAACTCGTAGGCCACCCTATGAGTCGTAATCGGGGTCTCGTATCAGGTGTTTGGCATTTTGGACTCAACTGGTATGATCCAATGGTACGAGTCATTGCTTGGGCTATAACTTGTATGATTCTCTCGTAGTCTATGCCTCTTGTTTTTATTCCAAAGTTTTGGCTCTCTGTTTCCTGCTATAATTCCACCTATACGAGTCATTTTGAGACCTACGACTCGTAGAGTGGCCTCGTAAGGTTGACTTCCACTTAGAAGATTTTTGATTTTTTTCCCTTTGTTTCTAGCTATAAGATCACCCTACAATTCTTTCCTTGGGCTACGACTCATAGGTGAGCTCGTATGCTATTCACTTCAGCAAAATCTGTAACTCTTTTCCAAAATCATGCCAACCTACTTTTTCTACAATAACAACACAAAAAAATAAAAACCATAAAAATTCGCTTTAAGAACTCACAAAATTTCTTATTTTAGGCATCAAATGTTCTGTATTTTGACAGCACATCACTAATGAACCTAACCTGACCAAGGGGAGGTTGACTGGTATAATAGATAATGGTTAGTTAGCATATCATGGTTGTCGACAAAGCGCCATGGTGATATTCTACCTTCACCTTCAAAGAGGGCTGGAAGAGCCTAAGTTACTATCCTGCATGCAAATTTCCAATTGTAGTTATGTTGTTTGGGGTAATCGAGTCAATGAACCATGAAGAACACAATTCCCAAATTGTCTATAAAATTGAGTGTTTTGTCACATAGTAGTATAATATTTATTTTACTTTTGTTCTTCAATCACAACCCCTACCCTCCCATTTAGAGTCTTTAGTTATAGATACTCGAAATAATTGATAGTGAATTCTTATCATCAAACTCTGTATTCCCTGTGGATTCGACCCTAATCTTTGGTTAGGTTAATTGCTAACAGAGACTGCTTTTTTATTGGAGCATGAATATCATCAGGAGGGAATCCATGCAAATCCTTGGGAAACAATTCAGAAAACTTATTCACAATCGAAACAAACTATAGAGTAGGAGACTCAACATCATCATGCTTAACTCGCACAAGGTGATAGATATAACCTTTGGAAATTAGATTTCTGGCCCCAAGGTAGAAGATAAACTTTTCCATAGGTGTAAAAGAATCACCCTTCCACTCTAGAATTGGTTCATTCGGGAATTGGAACTTAATAGTTTGGGATCTATAATCAATGGGGGCATAACAAGCGTAGAGACAATCCATGCCAAGGAGCACATCAAAATCAATCATATGTAACTCAACCAAATCAACTATTTGTTAGGACCCGTAATTTTGTATAACTTTAGTGACGCTTGAGATTTGGTTTCAAAACGTTTTGGACCAAGGTGACACCTTATGGAACCTTCAAGTACAACCTAAGTTTACTTTCAATCCTTAAAATCAAGTTTATTTATGTTTTTTATGACCATAATTGGTCTCTTACATCAAGTCAAGTTCAAAGAAATTTCATTGACTAAGTTTTTCATAAGTATCGATAGAAGGGTCAACTTTAAAATGGGCATATCTTCTAGCACAAAATAAACTTGGTATCCCATACCTATCAAATTATAGCTCTTTGAATTAGCTTTCCAATGCACTTGTTTTCACCTCATTTAGAGTTCGAATAAAAAGTTATGCCCATTTTCATAAAGCTCTCCTGTGTTGTGTTATCACCATTTCCTAAGGCAAGCCATACGGGAACCCAAACAGGCCGTGTGGCATCCCACAAATCATGGGGATGGCCTTGGGCTTGAAATGGTCACTTTTTGGCTAAGTAATATTCCACAACCATCCACACGAACTGTGTGGTATGGTACGGGCCGTGAGGCCCTCCGTGAGGCTTCTGAATTGAAAATTTGTCTAAGTGTTGAGCCAAGTTCCAATTTCCAATTTTTTCCCTAAGTGTAGTCTCACGGGAATTCCACACGGACCATGGAGTGCTACACAACCCATGTAACCTCAAGTGAGGTGACTCCGGCCAGTGGTCTATAGAAAGGGTTTGTGGTGATGCTGTTAATTGGGAAGAGTTTAAGCTTGCTTTTCTAGATCATTTCTTCCTACTTGAGCTTAGGGAAGCCATGATGACCGAGTTTATCAACCTTAGGTTGGGTAATACAAGTATGAGGAATTATTCCCTCAAGTTTACTAAGCTCTCCGAGTATACTTCGACACTTGTGGCTAATCCTTGTGCAAGCATGCACAAGTTCATTTCTGGCATCTCTGACTTGCTTGTGCAAGAATGTCGTATGAACATGCTTAATCAGGATATGGACATCTCTAGACTTATGATTTATGCTGAACAAATCAAAGGGGATAAACTCAAGGGGAGGGGAGTGCATGACCCTAAGAGGGCCCATTTTGATAGTGGGTTCTCCGGCTCTCGGGTTGGTAGTTTTGGCCATTTCCAACAAGGAAAAGGTTCAGGTGCTCAGGTTGCTATTACTAAGATGCCTACTCCTAGGGTATTTATTGGTGGTGGTCAAGGGTATTCTGTGTGTAGCAAATATATAAAGCCCTACACAGGTACTTATTGGAGAGACTTGGGTACTTGCTTCAGGTGTGGTGATAAGAATCACAAGGTTGCGAATTATCCCAAAAAACCTCAAAGAGGTTAAGTTTAGGTGGCTTAGAGTGGGAAAGGCCAACAAAGAGCTACACTAGGTGTTTCCTCGAGGGACAATAGGTTTTATGCTCTTCATGTATGCAGTCCGAATGTTATGACTGGTACGTTAAAAGTCTTTGATTTTGATTTTATGCTTTGCTTGGTCTGGGTGCAAACTTGTCTTTTATGACTCTTTTGTTGGCTATTAAATTTGGTTTGACTCCAAAACTTTTGAGGGATCTTTACTCAGTTTATACTCCCATGGGTGAATATGTTATTGCACATATGGTCTATCGTGGATGTTCTGTTTCTGTGTTGCATAAGGTACTTTCATGTGACCTTGTAGAACTTGAAATGTATGCTTTTGATGTAACTCTTGGGATGGATTGGTTGCATGCATCATATGACTCTATAGATTGTAGAACCCTAAAGGTCAAGTTCCAACCTGCCGGTGAGCCCATTCTTGAATACAAAGGTAGTGACTTTGCTATTAAGGGTCATTTTATTTCCTACCTCAAAGCTTGGAAGATGATCTCCAAGGGATGTATATATCATATTGTGAGGTTAAGGATGTGGAGTCCAAATTACCTACTCTTGAGTCTGTTCCAGTGGTGAATGAGTTTTTGGATGTGTATCCCGAAGACTTGCCCAGTATTCCTCCTAAAAGGAAATAAGACTTTGGCATAGATCTTTTTTTGGATACTTAACATAGCTCTATTCCTCCCTATAATATGGCACTGCCTGATTTTAAGAAATTGAAGGATTAGTTGAAAGATTTGTTAGAGAAGGGTTTCATTAAGCCAAGTATATCTCCATAGGGTGCTCCAATATTATTCGCGAGGAAGAAAGATGGGTCTCTTTGGATGTGTATCAATTATAGGCAAATGAATAAGGTGACCATTAAGAATAAGTATCCATTGCCTAGAAATAATGACTTGTTCAACCAACTTCAAGGGGCTACTCACTTTTTGAAGATTGACCTTCATTCTGGGTATCATTAGTTAAAGGTTAGCGAGTATGCCAAGATGGACTTTCGGATAAGGTATAAGCACTTTGAGTTTGTGGTGATGTCATTTGGCCTAACTAATACTCTGGCCATATTTATGGATCTTATGAATCGGGTGTTCAAGCCATTCCTTAATAGTTTTGTGGTTATCTTCATTGATGATATTCTCATCTATTCTCGGAGTGAGTGGGAGCATATGGTTCATCTGATGTTGATTTTGCAAACCTTGAGAGAGAAGAAATCATATGCCAAATTTAGCAAAAGTGAGTTTTGGTTGGGTGAAGTTGGTTTTCTGGGTCATGTGGTATTCGATGATAGTACAAAGGTGGATCCGAAGAAGACCGAGGCGGTAAAGAATTGGCCAAGACCATTGACTCCTTCGGACATTCGAAGCTTCCTTAGGTTAGCGGGTTATTATTGAAGGTTCATTATGGGATTCTCATCCATTACATCTCCATTAACTAAGTTAACCTAAAAGAAGGCTAAGTTTGTGTGTTCGGACGAGTATGAGAGGAGTTTCCACACTTTGAAGGACTAACTTACATCAGCTCCAGTTTTGACTCTACCAAATGGTATGGATGGGTTCGTGGTGTATTATGATGCCTCTCGAATTGGTTTGGGTTGTGTACTTATGCAACATGGTAAGGTGATTGCTTATCGTCAAGGCAATTGAAGGTACATAAGCATAATTACCCAACTCATGATCTTGAGTTAGCGGCGGTGGTATTTGCTTTAAAAATTTGGAAATACTATTTGTATGGGGTGCATGTTGATGTTTTCACCGATTACAAGGGCTTATAATATATGTTCACTCAAAAGGACCTTAACTTGATACAAAGGAGAAGGTTGGAACTCCTAAAGGATTATAACATGAGTGTGCTATATCACCTCGACAAGTAATATGGCAGTCGATGCCCTTACTAGGCTCTCTATAGGAAGTGTGGCTCATGTTGAGGAGGGAAAGAGGGAGTTGGCAAGGGATGTTCAACATTTGGTTAGATTGGGTATTAGAGTGGATGATCCAATTATGTTGGTATACATATTCTAAATCAAGACGAATCCTCGGTGGTTGTTGATATGAAGGCTAAGCAAGATTTAGATCCATCCTTGGTTGAATTAAAGAAAATGGTTACTGAAAAGAATATTGAGGTTTTCTCCCAAGGGGAGATTGTATACTTTAGTATCAAGACTAGTTATGTATTTCGGATGTGGATGGCCTTAAGAAGGTGATTATTGGCGAAGCCCATAATTCTCATTATTCTATTCACCTAGGGTCCACTAAAATGTATCAGGATTTGAAGGAGGTGTATTGGTGGCATGGTATGAAGAACGACATAGCCAAGTTTGTATCCAAATGCCCAAATTGTCAACAAGTGAAGGTGGAGAATCAAAGACTCGGAGGGTTGGCTCAAGATATTTAGATCCCTACTTGGAAGTGGGAAGATATAAATATTAACTTTGTGGTTAGGTTGCCTCGGACTCAAAAATGTTTTGACTCTATTTAGGTTATCATCAACAGGATGACTAAATCAGCTCATTTCTTATCGGTTAAAACTACTTTTGGTGTCGAAGACTATACGAGGTTGTACATTCGAGAGTTGGTAAGTTTGCATGGTGTGCCAAGGTCTATCATATTGGATTTGGTACCCCATTCACTTTGTACTTTTGGAGGTCATTTCAAAGGGGATGTATTACTAAGGTCAAATTGAGCACCACCTTTCATCCCTAAATCAATGGGCAAGCCGAGAGGAAGATTCAAATTTTAGAGGATATGCTGAGGGTTTGTATGTTGGAGTTCAAAGGAAATTGGGATGACCATCTTCAACTCATCGAGTTTTCTTATAATAATAGCTTCCATGCGAACATTGGTATGGCACCATTTGAGGCCTTACATGGTAGGAGGTATAGATATCCAATAGGGTAGTTTGAGTTGGGGGAGATGGGTTTGATTGGCCCAGGCTTGGTGATGGAGGCTATGAAAAAAATGAAGTTGATTAGAGAGAGTTTGAAGGCGGCCCAAAGTTGCTAAAACTCCTATTCAGATAGGGACCTTGAATTCCAAGTTGGGGATTGGGTGTTTGTGAAAGTCTCACCTATGAAGGGAGTGATGCATTTTGGCAAAAAAGGGAAGCTAAGTCCTCGGTATGTAGGCCCTTATGAAGTTATTGAGAGGATTGGGAATGTGGCATATAGGGTGGATTTACCCCAGATTTGAGTTCTATTCACTCATTCTTCCATGTCCATGCTGAGAAAGATAGTTGGTGATCCTAGCACATGGTGCCTTTGGAGGGTATTGAGGTTGGGGAGAACTTGGCTTATGTGGAAATGCCGGTAGAGCTTTTGGATAGACAAGTGAAATGACTTCGTAATAAGAATATGGCATCGGTAAAGGTACTTTGGAGGAACCAACATGTGGAGAGTGTTACATAGGAGGCAGAGTTGGACATGATGAAGCGATATCCCCATCTTTTCCAATCTACTCAAGCCTAAGGTATTAGGTTCTTCCTTATCGAATTCGTCCCAATTCTTTCATTCTTGAGTCTCATGGCATGACATGCTTACATGTGCATTAAAATGTTCTCTTTTAGATGTTTTGAATGATTTCATTACGTTTTGGCATGAGTTTTAATGACTTTATAATTTTTAAATGGTGAACTATGTATGATATCTTGTATTTCAAGGTTCATGTTCTAATTCAATCATTTCAAGCCTTGTTCTTCCACATTCAAGGACGAATGTTCTCAAGGGGGAGATGATGTAAGGACCCGAATTTTTGTATAGCTTTAATGATGCTAGAGATTTGGTTTCAGAATGTTTTTGGCTAAGGTGACACCTTATGGAACCTCCACGCTTGATCTAAGTTCACTTTCAAGCCTTCAATTCAAGTTTATTCCTATTGTTTAAGGCCATCATGGGTCTCCTACATCAAGTTGAGTTCAAAGGAATTTCATTGGTTAAGTTTTTCACAAGTACCAAAAAAAGAGTCAAGCTTAAATGGACATATCTCTTAACACAAAAGGAATTGGGTGTGCCACACCTATCAAATTAAAGCTATTTGAATTACCTTTCCAACACACTTGGTTTTACCTCATTTAGAGTTCGGATGAAAAAGTTATTCCTATTTTCGTAAAGCTCTCCTGTACTATGTTGCCATCATTCTCTTAGGCAAGCTACACGGGCACCCAAATGGGCCATGTGACATCTCATGAACCGTGGGGATGGCCTTGGGCCTAAAACAACCACTTTTTGGGCATGTAATGTGCCATGACCAGCCACACAAACGGTGTGGTGTGGTACAGGCCTTGAGGCCTTCCGTGAGGCTTCTGTAGTGAAAATTTTTCTAAGTGTTGAGCAAAGTTCCAATTTCTATATTCTTGCCTAAGTGTAGTCTCACTAGAACTCCATATGGACCTTGGAGTGCCACACGACCCATGTAACCTCAAGTGAGGTGACCCTAGCCAAAAATTCTATCCAGTTCATTAATGGTGTTTTCATGAATTCGATTATTTTTGTTGGTCTTTTGGGGATTCCTATGCCATTCAATGGTCATCTAAAGACCTAAAACCTATTGTAAATATTCAAAAACTCACTCCTCGTATTTTAAACTCTCTCAAAATAGTCCCCAAAGAACTCATGGGGATTTCGACATTTCGAGCTAGAAGCTCAATTCTCCTTCAAATTCTTTGGGGATTTCATCATCTTGGTAAAGGTATGTAGGTTTTGATCCTTGGTTACTTCCAATCAAGGATACCCAAGCTATTTCAAGAAATCTACATGAATTTGGCTTACTTTAATTTGGGGTTTTAAAATATTTTGATTTCTTAAATTTCAACAATGAATAGGTCATGTTTATCTTTGGATTTAAATATGAATTAAGCTTTGAAATATTGAAATACATTGTAAATGAATATGCATGGTCTTTAAATGTTTGACTCTAGTCATGGATGATTATATTATGATTTCAAATGTGGATTTAACTATGTTTTCACTTGAATTTCTTATTATATTGATAGTTTTAGATTGAATCTCAATTACCCATGCTATTCTTACATTATCCATAGCATACATGTTCATGAGAAATTATGAAAATTATGTTATGGCTTAAGCCTAATTATGTTCCATGATATAATTTTGATAAGATATAGGTTATGATAAGAATGTGATCAAATATATGTCTATTGATTATGGCTCTTTGAGCATCTTGGATTCTTGCACCATCTTGTATATGAATGGGCTATTCCTATGCATGAGTATTATGACTATGAACTATGATTTTGGCATTTGAGCCTAGCATGAATTATTATGAATGGTATTTGGCTTTTAAGAATAAAGATGCATTGAAATGATTTAGAATAATGACTATTTCTTCCTTGAAAGCATGTGTATATATATGTGTGTGTATATATATATATACGTATGTATATATGTATGTATGTATGTATTGTCGTGGTATGAGGATTTAGCACCGATGGATGGAGGAGATTTAGCACCGATGGATGGAGGATTTTCTCTCTTTCCTTGAACTATGTGCCTACCATAGGTTTTCTTTCCGAAATGGTAGTTGTTCTGATAAAGAAAGATGCCTCCAAAATGAGAGTTTTTCCTGAGAGGAGAAGACATGATATGATATGAATTAATATGCTATATGTGAAAATCCTATTCGAAATGGGAGTTGTCCTGTAAGGAAGGTTGCTTCATGCGAAATGAGAGTTGTCCCGTAAGGAGAAGTATGGTTTACCTTTGGCCAGTAGATTATCTCTTTACCGATGAGGGGATTTCATTGGGATTCCAAGTAATAACTTGCTTGCTCTTACTCATGTTAATTAATGTCACATCCTTACTATATATAAGAGTATCATTTGCACTTCATGCATCATTAATTTCATGACATCTTGTTATATTAAGTTCCTTCTTATACATCTCTTTCTATAATATGTGCCCTTGTCATCTAACATGAAAATGCAGGTTTTGGTAAGTTCATGCATTACATCCTGCATACTTAGTATATTCAAACATACTAACGCATACTCTTTTCTACATGCTTTCACCATGTAGGGACCGAGGACTTTGATTATCCACCGTTTGATGCTTAGCTTGGATTCTAAGTATACTTGTAGTGGTGAGTCCTATCTTCTAAGGTCGATCCACCATCTATCTAACTTTGATACTTTGTTTCTTTATGTATTTGAGGGTGAGCCCGGGAAATATCTTGGCCCCGACCCATCTATGTAGAGGCATTGTTAGACACCTTGTATATATAAACTTCCTTACTTTTATGTTATGTATTATGACTAAAGTTTACATTATGGGTTGGCTATCTTTGACTATCATTATGTGAGTTGATTATGTGATTTATGACTTGGCTATATGTTGTGATAGAAAGATCCTAAGTCCCGAATTGCCTCAATAGAGTGATTCCTACTTTTTCGCCTCGTAGAACTATGTGCATACTTTGTGTACGCTTCTGAATCGATGATGTGAGTTTTGGTATCTTGAGGCTTATTTGGGGACCCTCGGGTTCCCATTCGCCATGTCACATCTAGGCCCTAGGTTCGAGTAGTGACACCATCTCTAACTTAACCAAATCAAAGAGTATCCTTATTATAGATGGACACTACACATTCTCTATAGATTCTCTCAGCTAGAATAGACTCACTCACTAGAGTAGAAATAACAAAGGGTTCAAGAAAACTCTTAGGAGTTCTATCAAATCTACTGGCCATATAAGGAGTTATGAATGATAATATGGCACCAGGATCCATAAAAAACATAACAATCAAGAGCAAAGACTCGAATCATACCCATCACAATATCTGGGGAGTTCTCTTAATCTTGGCGACTACCCATGGCATACAAGCGGTTTGTAGCTCCTCTTGGCCAGCACCCAGAGATATTACTAGTACCCAAGCGAACTACTTGGCCTTATCACATATAGTAATTCAGTGGAAGACTAAAGATAATAAATAGTGGAAGTCTCAAAATATGAAAGTAAAATAGGCTAGTTTGAAAGAAGCTAGCTCAACAAAATCTCAAGTCAACAACACAATTCTAGTTTATGAAGCCTCTATCACTATTAATTGATGCCAATGACAGACCTATGTCTACCTCAACTCAAAATAAAATTCTGGTCTAAAGTTCGACTCTAATAGCTAGATGGAAATAAAATAATAATCCTCCAAAGTAAAGGAGGCTCACCACTTTGTTGACTACGATAGATCCTTAACGATGTGCCTATTGACGATCTCTAGTACCTACCTCTGCATCATAAAATGATACATTCCAAATTGACATCAACACATGTAATGTAAGAGTATGTAAAATGGCTAAGTGAAACAGATAAATAATATAAAAATAAGATTAACTTAGAGGATACTCAATTATAATGTCAAATATCTATCTAAAGCAAGAATAAGGTGTAGAGAAATGACCCATCAATACCAATCAAACCTCATCAATTAACTCAACTCAACTTAACTCGACTTAGAGTACTATCAGTATGGGACCAATATGAGAGTTTCTCTTATCCAACAATAATCACTTATGAGCCAGTGATTGTATAACAATTCCGCTGATGTAGTCATAGCCATTCTATACTTGCCAAGTAAAGAAATGAATTGAATCCACTAGGAATCTAGCCTCCTCAAGTCCTCTATTGCTTTTAGCAAATTTAACTCTAGAGGGAACCTCAATGTAATGGTTCCATCCTCACCTACGCTTGGCGACGTAGTTAATGAGTGCAACTTGAATTTACTCTTACTCATTTCGATGCTCGATACTCCTCCAAGACTCAATGCTCATAAGACTCATTTTCTCAATCAAATCATCTCAATTAACCTCATGGAGGCTCTCATAATCTCATTAGCTCAACTCAATTAGGCCTTTTGGCCTATTATCTCACTCATCTCATCAATTCAGTTCTCATTTAATAACTCAAGGAGTTCGATCAATCATTAAGAGGAAGTTGATTAGACAAACTAGAATTCAACTATGAATATTCATAAGATCATCAAGATCTATTAACTCAACCTCATACTCACATCATAATCACAATCATTATACTCAAGTCAAGGCTCTAGACTTCATCCCAAGGTTCTTCCATGTATGCTTTCACAACATTTAATATAAGGTTTATACAATGACTCATGAATAGTATTTAACGAATAGTATTTAATTTGGAAAACCAAGTTTGTGATGATCATCACAAACTTGATTTTCCGAATTAAATACTTTTCATGATTCATTGTATAAACCCTATATTTCAGGAGTTAAGAGTATAATGAGTCTACATATTATAATTTGCAAGAAAATATTCAAGAAACATGTATGTAGTCTCATTATACTCTTAGCTCATCTATTACCATCAATGGGGCAAATGGAAGAACATTCTCATGTTTTAGTTTAGCCTTACATACCTGGTATGAAGCTTGGACAATCAACCTCGCAAGAACTCTCCTCAATCTCTTGAATTCTCGCGCCTCTTCTCTTTTCTTTAGCCCTAGTCTTTGTTAGATATTAGAAAAGGACTTAGGAATGGGGACTAAAACTTTTTTTTACGCTCAAAAAGATCATTTAGGTCGTGTTTTAAGTTTAGGAGGGGTTGCAAAAGGTCTAGAAATGCCCCTCATGAAAACTGAAAAAAAGTTCGCCTTGGGGAGGGTGGGTCCGCAACGTGTACTTGGTATTTTTTGGGATCTTTTGCTAAAAATTCTCCTATCATGTTTTCTAATCCCATAGAAAATATTGGGACCAAGTCTAACTGTAAATCTGCGACAGGTGCACATTGCACACCTGTCGTGCACTTATTCTAGAAATCGTTTTTGCATCAAAAAATTATCTTTTGATCCGATTTCTCCAAAAATCAACCAACACCATTTTCCCACTCAATTTTTTCATGGTTGTCGTATTTCTGGCCTCGAATTTGCCATCGAAGTTTGGGAAGACACGTTATGCGCACATCCCTCTTCTAGGGATAGTTTGTTAATTTTACCGATGTTACATAAAAGAAAATTTTGATAATGAAAAGGTATAACTGACATTTTAAAAATTTAATTAGGTAAAAAGTGGAAAAATATGATTATTATTTAATGTTAATGAAGGAGTTTAATTTTTAAACAAAGTTGGGGGTGAAAATGATTTTCACCCAGTATTCTAATGTGCATAAAAATATCAAATTTAATTATTAGTTTAAGACTATAAATATTTATTGAATTTTAAATGGTGTTGTGTATGATTATAATGGTTGTAGAGAATATAGAAACAAATTATAATTTTCTTTAATTTTGATAAAATCCATGATTAATAGAAATTTCATGTTGCTTGCATGTATGTTAAAAATCAAATACTACATAAATTTGTTTTTGTTACTGTCGAACACTCATCAAGATGTCATTCAATTTATATTAAAAGTTCTCTAAATAATTTTAAGGAAAAAAAGTTAAAATGATTGCATATTTACACATACTAGGCAATGATTTTTTCTTAAATTCATTTATGAACCGTACTTAGAATATGGATAGCTAATAGTTGCAAATTGTCTTACTAAATTATTATTATATTAAAATAGATATTTTATTCTGATGAGACTTTCTTTTTAGGGTAACAAAGTTAAGTTATAATCATTTAGGGATTTATAGGTAAGTCCATCTAATTTTTTCTAGGTAATGTTTATCTATAATAGTTTAGAAAGTCTCACAGGTACAACTCGTAGGGTAACCTACGAGTCATAATCGGGGTCTCGTATCAAGCACTTGGCATTTTGGACTTGACTGTTATGATCCACTGGTACGAGTCATTGCTTGAGCTACAACTTGTATGCTTTTCTCGTAGTCTAGGCCTTCAGTTTTTAGTCCAAAATCTTGGCTCTCTATATCTTGCTACGATTCCACCTATACGAGTCGTAGTCAGACATACGACTTGTAGGGTGACCTCGTAAGGCTGACCTCCATTTAGCAGATTTCTGATTTTTGCTTTCAGTTTCTGGCTACGGGATCACCCTCTTGGGCTACGACTCATAGGTGAGCTCGTATGTTCTGCACTTCAGCAAAATCTGTAATTTTTCTCCAAAATCATACCAACCTACCTTTTCTGCAATAACAACACAAAAACACATAAAATAAACCATAAAAAGTTGCATTAAGAACTTATAAAATGTCTTGTTGTCGGCATCAAATGTGTTGTATTTTGACAACATATCCACACCCTCAACTTAGGTTTGTTGCTTGTCCTCAAGCGACGAGTCAATCTAAGCAGACAATAAGAGACACATAGCAGTTATACTAATGACATATACATAATTAAAATATTCACTGTAATTCAGGTACCAAACTTTCATTTTCGAAATAAGATTGCAAAGCTACTAAGCAAAACAAAAACACAAAGATGTATCTGGCAACCCAACTATGACAAGTTAAGTGGCATCAACCATCCGCAATCATTGGCATAGTCATATGCTAATCAAGTAGTGCAAATGCCCTCACAGAAAAGAAGTCTCTCTTGCTTACTCAAAACGCCTTTAGAATTCAGGGACTATTGAAACATTCTCACTCTTAGAAATGAAATTCATACAAAATGACTAACAGCATAGGCTTGCCTCTATACTCAATTTTTGAATTAGTAGTAAAGTGGATTTGGATCACTTTAGGACTTTAGGCTCATGGGGCTTTGGTATGGCATTTTAGGCAAGTAGTGACTAAAATCTATCCTTGAACTATGTTTACCAACACTTTTACCTTTATAACTCAATTATTTTCACTAAATCTACCCTTATTCTCCTACTTCAAGCTTTTCCTGGTTGCTTTCATTCTCTATTTGTTTCAGCTGTGCCTAATTTTTGAACTCATTTTTGCTATTTTCTTCAATTCAAGGCTCTTTTCTTTTCTTTTATTTTTCCTCCCCAAGCTCATGATTTTTCATATCTTTCTTTATTTATCATCTAACCAACTCATTGTTATTACTTTAACAAAGACCACCTTCAACTTAGGCTTTTAGCTTGAGGTGAAGTAAACAATATCTATTCCCCAAACTGGGGCCTCCATTTGTAGCCACCCTTAACTTAGGCTTTCAGCCTCAATTAAGGTTCACATGTTCAAGGATAGACCAGGTCCAATATTTAGGTATTTCACAAAATAAGCTAAGCTAGCTAGGTGTCAAGAAAGAATAAGTGCATGAGAGGCTCAAACATTTGGAACAAAGGGTTCACTAACACATTTGGTAGGCCATTTAGGTAAGATTGGGCTCACTAAAAGAACAAAGGCCTAGGATCCCTTCCAAATCAACCACATTACTAAACAAATCTTAGTGTAACAAGACAAGTTTTGAGTCTATACATAATACATGAATGCAACAAAATTAGCTCATAATACACATGGCATTGCACACATAATCAAGTATAGACTCACAGGTCATGCTTCAAGCCTCAACTTACCTTTACATTATCAGAGCAAACATCACCAGATAATCAAAATGCATGCATCAATAACCAACAATCTCAAAAATTTTGAGGGTACCTAAATTTTTCAAACAATTCAAAAAGTATTTAAAACTATGTATATGCCAAAAGACCATACCACTATGTATTTGCAGATTATCTATACTACCTAAATATACCGATTCAACAGAAAATTAAAACATTCTCAAGGAAAATGTAACACGGTAAGAAAAACTTCATATCAAAAATAGGAAAAGTTATGGACTTGAGGTTGCTCAGACTTCACCTTATTCCATAACTTCCCACACCCCACCAAAATAGAATACTTTATCCTCAAAGTAGAGACACGAAGAAGAGGTACAAGGGGCGTACCTTGGGTTGCCTCCTAGGAAGTGCTTGATTTATTATCACGGCAAGACAGGAAGCTTTTTGTATTCATGCCTCTTCAAGCTCCCAATCTTCCACTATCTTGTTTTCTTCCATATTACTTATGTACAGTTTGACCCTCTGATCGTTGGCTTTAAAGATTTTACCATCCCTGCTTTCTAACTTGATGGCTCCGTAATGAAAAATGCAAACCACGCTAAAAGGTCCCATCCACTTAGATCTGAGTTTTCCGGGAAACCACTTCAACCTAGAGTTATAAAGCAAAACCATGTCTCCTAGAGCAAATTGGCGGTTCTCAATTCTGTGGTCATGCTGAACTTTTATCCTTTACTTATACAATGCAAAGCTATCATATGCTCATAGCCTAAACTCATCAAGTTCATTTACTTGCATTAATCTAGATGTTGTTTCTTCATTCCAATCTAGATTTAGCTTCTTCAGTGCCTATAGTGCCTTGTGCTCAAGTTCAACTGGCGGATAACATGCTTTCCCAAACACTAATTGATATGGAGACATTCTGAATAGAGTTTTGAATGCCGTGCAGTAAGCCCATAACGCGTCGTCCAACTTCCTTGACCAATCAGAGTGAGTTACATCACCATTTTGGATAAGATTTGCTTTATCTCCCTATTTGATACTTTTGCTTTCCCACTTGTTTGAGGGTGGCACGAGGTTTCCACTTGGTGATTCATACCATAACTTTTAAGGAGAGCTTTGAATAGTCAGTTGCAAAAGTGAGAACCTCCATCACTGATAATTGCCTAAGGTGTACCAAACCTAGAGAAAATGTTTCTTCAGAGAAACTCGGTGATACTCTTTCCCTCATTGTTTGGTGAGGTTATGGCCTCTACCCATTTAGAGACATAATCAACTACAACCAGAATGTACTTATTACCGTGAGAGCTAACAAAGGGTCCCATAAATCAGTGCCCCAAACATCGAATAGTTCTATCACCAAAATAGGATTTAGAGGAAGTTCGTGTCTTTGCAAAACCCCACCCTCTCTGTGGCATTTATCACAAGACTTAACATAATAATGGGTGTATTGATGTATAGATGACCAACAGTAGCCATATTGTAACACCTTATAAGCGATCCGAGCTCTAATAGGGTAGCCACCTACCAACAATAAGTGGCATGCTTCAAGAATACTCATCATCTCGATTTCGTGAACACATCTATGGGTGATCCCATCCATAAAAATACGAAATAAGTATAGCTCATCCCAGAAGAACTTTTCGTCATGCATAAACTTGCGATGTTGATGGGTGATCAAATTAGGAGGCACTATATCACTCACCAAGTAGTTAGCATAGTCTGCAGACCAAGGTATAAGATCATATGAGGCTGCCAAAACTCTCTCATCAGGGAATTAGTCATTGATGTCAAATCCATCATTAAATTTCACCATAGCTTCATCTTCTAATCTAGGAAGATAGTTGGCTACCTAATTTTCTAGCCCCTTTTGGTCAATCATATCAAAATTGAATTCTTGCAAGAGGAGTACACATCTGATCAATCTTGATTTTGCATCCTTTTTAGCCATCAGATATTTGATCGTCACGTGATCTGTGTGCACTATCATTTTAGCTCCCAACAAATATTAGCAGAATTTTTCAAAGGCAAAAACCAAGGCCAACAGTTCTTTCTCAATGACTGTATAATTTTTCTGAGCCACATTAAGTGCTTTGCTAGCATAATAGATAGGATGCAAAATCCTATCCCTGCGCTACCCCATCACCATACCTAGCGCAACCCCACTTGCATCACACATTAGTTCAAATGGTTTTGACCAATTTGGAGCCACAATAATGGGTACCGAAGTCATCTTTCTTTTCAATTCTTTGAAGACTTCCATGCATGCATCATCGAATACAAACTTGGCATCTTTCTTTAATAACTTGCACAAGGGTTGTGAGGTCTTGGAAAAATCTTTTATAAAGCGTCGGTAAAACCTTACGTGGCCTAGAAAACTCCTAATACTTTTCACAAAGATTGGTGATGGTAGTTTCTTGATAACCTCTATTTTTGCTTTATCCACTTCAATTCCCTTGAAATTCTATGACCAGGCATGATGCTTTCGTTGACCATAAAATGACATTTCTCCCAATTCAACACCAAATGACTCTCGACACACCTCTGCAACACATCACGCAAATGTAGCAAACATTAACTGTCCAACCACACTAAAATCATCCATGAACACCTCTATAGTGATTTTAACCATGTTCGAGAAAATAGATATCATGCATCTTTGAAATGGTGGTTGGAGTATTACATTGTCCAAAAAAGCATTCTCTTAAATGAAAAGGTACTATATGGGCATGTGAAAGTTGTCTTCACTTGATCCTCGAGCGCAATAACAATTTGGTTATACCCAAAATATCCATCAAAGAAACAATACCATCTCTTCTCTGCCAGTCTGTCAAGTATTTGATCCATCAAGGGCATAGGAAAATGGTCTTTCTCGGTGGAAGCATTGAGTTTTCTGTAATCCATACACACTCTCCATTTTGTGACTGGTTGCATAGGAATCAACTCGTTCCTTGCATTAGGCACCATTGTAATACCTCCTTTCTTTGGCACATACTGCACTAAACTAACCCATTCACTGTCGGCGATTGGGTAGATTACTCCTATGTCCAACCACTTGATGATTTCTTTCTGCACAACCACTTGCATTGGGCGGGTTCAACCATCGCTGATGTTCGATACTAGGATTGTAGTCCTTGACCAGTTGAATCTTATGAGTGCATATCCCAGGGGGTATGCTAATAATTTCTACAATTATCCACCCGATGGCCTTTTTAAATTGCTTGAGAACGAAGACAAGGGCCTTTGTTTGGACTTCACTTAAATTAGCTGCAATTATGATTGGCAGCGTGTTATTTTCTCACAGGTATGCATACTTCAGATGTGTGGGTAGTGTCTTTAACTCTAACTCAGCTGGGACTTCTACAAAAGGCTTTATAGGTGATATTTCCGTATTACACAAATCCAACTCCAACCTGGCCTGTTGCCTAGGCCCAAACGATACTCCAAGAGCATTTTCCATTTTACTCATAATTAGGAGTGCTTTCACTATCGAAACTCATCAATATAAATGCCAAAGATTCAACTCCCATCCCCAACTCAAGTGGGATCTCCACTTTATCGTCCTCGCATATTTCAATCATTGAGATGAGCTGCAATTCACAAATCTTTCTATCTTGTTGGCATACTTGAAACACAACTGCCTCTTCACCAAACCTGAAAGTAAGTAGACTTTTTTTTATATCAACCAATGCTCGACCTGTGGCTAAGAAAGGTCTCCCCAAGATGATAGAAACTTCCAAATCAACCTCACAGTCAAGTATAACACAATGTGCAAGAAATATAAATCTATCTACCTTGACCAGCACGTCGTAAAGTATCTCCATAGGCTTCTTGATTGTTCTGTCTGCCATTAGCAACTGCATCTTTGTAGGGATAAAAGTGCCCAAGCCAAGCTTTTTGAATATGGTAAGAGACATTAGGTTAATTTTGGCTCCCAATTCACATAGTGCTTTGGGAAATGCAAGTCCCCAATACTGCATGGTATGGTGAATGTACCTAGGTCTTCTCGTTTCTGCACTAACGACTTTGTGGTGATGGCACAACAACATTGAAAATCTTCGGAGAAGTCTTGGCTAGATTTTTGCTTTTTGTTGACTAGATCTTTCATGCATTTAGCATAACCTGGCATCTTCTCAAGAGCTTCAACTAAGGGGATGTCTACTGAAAACTTCTTAAGCATCTCCAAAAATTATTCAAACTTACCTTCCTCTTTTCTCTTCGCAAGCCTTTGGGGAAAAGGCGGAGGGGCCTTTGGAAAGGTTTTATATTTCTTTGGTTGCTCTTTTGTGCCGGGTACTTCGGTCTCTTTATTTACCCTTTTCTTGAGGCTTCCATCCATAATCCTTGGCATAGGGGCATCAATAGTGTTTTTACCACTCTGAGTCATGATTGACATGCAATGCCCTTCATTTTTAGGATTTTGAACTGTGTTGCTTGGTAAAGTGCCCTTTTGGCATTGGTTCATCTGCAAAGAAGCTTGACCAAATTGTTGTTCTGATTGCTTCATCGCCATAGAGTGAGCTCTATTTTTAGGTTAATACTTAAAATGTCCACTTTCATTCCCTTCAAGGTCTTATCTTGGTGATCGACTCTCTTCAACAACTTGTCAAACATCTCTTCAAGCCTCAAAGTGCTTGGCACGACATCATGATTGTGGTCTGGCACATAAGGACCATTCCTATAACCATCTCTTCTACCCTATTCAACTTTTGGTACTCTCTCTATTTCATAGTAACCACCTCAGTTATCTTTATAAGCACCATTATGGTTGTAGTTCCAACCTTGATTCCCAAGACCTTAACTCCAATAGTCCGAGTTGGACCCTTGAGGGTTATTCCGGAAACCTGCCACTTGGTTACTCACGAAACACGCATCTTCATCAAAGAATGGATCTTCATATATGGGAGCCTTAGGAGGTTGGTAAGTGACTGCTTGGACACTTGCTTGGTTTTGCTTTAAGACCAAGTCCATACTTGTGCGAAGTTGAGCAAGTTATTCCGATCTATGATCTCTTCATTGACCTTTGCTTGCTCATTGTTGGTGTTGACCGCACAAGAAGTCTTTATTACATCTCGCTCTCTTTGACTCCATACTCTATTGGTTTTAATGAGTTGCTCTATCTTTACGGCTATTAATGGAAAAGGTTGGTCAAGAAACATGGCTCCCATGATTATGTCAGCATAAGCTTGACTATTCTGGTCAAGTGCCCGATAGAAAAACTCAACCAAGGCATCATCAACAATCTTGTGATCAGGGACCATCCTTAAGCATTTGTAAATCTCTCCCATGTGGTACTAATAGAGTCACCCGATAATTTCTCAAAATTATTTATTTGATCTTTGAGCTTTAGCTTCTTTGATCTTGGAAAATATCTTTCTAGAAACACTCTCTGAAGTTCTGCCCAACTTGTTGTTGTACCTGGAGAAACCTCAGACAACCACATAACTACATTCCCAGTTAGTGATAATGGAAACACCCGCAAAATAATGGCATCAAGAGAAAGATTTTATGTCCCTATGACACTCTTGTAGACAAAAACCATATTATGGAGATGGAGGTGGGATCCTCTGAAGGTAGCCCTGTGAACAATCCACAGTTTTGGAGCATTTGAAAAACCCATTTAACACTGAGAACTTAGTGTCTGCCAGTAATTGAGGCAAAACTATAGCACCAGTAACATCCATGGCTATAGGGTTCAAACGATATTGGTTCCAACCATAAGCATTCTTGTTGAAATCCCTAATTTGTGGCCTAGTATCCCTTAGGCTGAATTTTCTTCTCTCCTTATATCATCATTCATATTCATTTCTTCCTCAACAACGATATCCTCATTTACTTGAGCCATTCTTCTAAAAAGTCATTAGATCTCCAAATTGATCAAAGCTAAGGAATTTCTTGGCTCCTTATGTTGGGCATATAACCTAGTACACCCTGCAAGTAGAATCAAACAATAAAAATAAAAGTAAAATACAAGAGAATTTAGGAATTAACACTTAAACTAACTAATAGTGAAATTAAGTCAAAACCTAGCCATATTCCACGGCAACGGCGCCATAATGTTTTATAATGTTCACGCTCTAATAAGAAAGCGGTCACTATCAACAATTAACCTAGCCGAAGGCTAGGGTTGAATCCATAGGAAATACAGAGCTTCATAAGACGAAAAGCGATTCATTGAATTAACCCCAAAAAGATCAATATAGTAGTGTTCTAACAGCGGCATTCTCTCCTTTATCTACCCCATGAATGAGATAAAGATCTGGAATAAGACACGAAAGGAATTCACTATCAATTATTTTGAGTATTTATAACAAAAGTATCTAAATAGAGGGGGGGGGGAGGGTTTATGATTTAGGAACAAAAGTAAAATAAATACTATACTACTATGTGAGGAAACACTTAATTTAAGGGACAACTTGTGAATTGTGTTCCTCATGGTTCGTTGACTCGATTAGCCTAGACAACATAACTATAATTGGAAATTTTCATGCTGGATGATAACTTAGGCTCTTCCAGCTCTCTTGTGAAGGTGAAGGTCGAATTTCACCATGGTGATTGGTTGGCAACCATGGTGTGCCAACTAACGGTTACCTATTGTTCCAGTCAACCTTCCCTTGGTTAGGTTTGGTTGATTAGATGAGAACACAACAATCTAATTTTGTCATCTACTCCTTTTTTCCTATTCGTCACTACCTTGGTCAGGATCGTGATAGTAGGTAGGGTTTGGTGTTGGTCACCACCAAACAACAATCATAATAAAGAGAAATAGATAATATATACAAAACCCCAATTATAGAAATGCAATAAATATAGGTCATCTCAAATCAACTACCCATGGTTCCCACAACCCCATGTTGTGGGTGCTTAGCTATTCATGGCTAAGGCAAAACTAATAAAAATGCAAATACAAGACATAATTGAGAATTTTACCCAAAGCAATGAAGAGTGATACACCACAAGTTGCAAACCACAAGCTTGTTAGATTGAGAATGAATATAAAATAGGATTTGCAATCCCCAAAACTGCGCTTTCCAAGAGAAAATGAAAATCTATCCTAAAACCCTAAACTATTCTAGAGAGAATATTCAAAGACAATATTAAAATATATCCAAGTTTGGTCTCTGGTATCTCCTCAAATAAACCCTAACATAAAGTATGTATAGTAATTACAAATTTAACCATAAAAATTAAATAGAAAAGACAGCTGACAGCAGGTACGTCTTACAAGTATGACTTGTAAGGTGACCTATGCATCATAATTGGCGTCTTGTATCAGGCACTTGGCATTCTGAATTTGACTGTTATGACCCACTGGTATGAGTCATTGCTTGAGTTATAACTCATATGCTTTTCTAATAGTCTACGCCTTTATTTTTTGGTCCAAAATTTTAGCTCTCTGTTTCTGGCTACGATTCCACTTGTACAAGTTATAGTAAGACCTACGACTCATAGGGTAACCTTGTAAGGCTGACCTCCACTTAGCATATTTCTAATTTTTGCTCTTAATTTTTGATTACGAGATCACCCTATAACTCGTAGCTTGGGCTACGACTTGTGTAGGTGAGCTCGTATGTTCTATAATTCAGTAAAATCTATAATTTTTCTCCAAAATCATGCCATTTTATCTTTTCTATAATAACAACACAAAAATACATAAAAACTATAAAAACTCACGTTAAGAACTCACAAAATTTCTTATTTTAGGCATTAAATATGTTGTATTTTAACAGCACATCACCTCCTAATAAGGAGATTGACTTTGGGATTAATATTTTTACCGATTCTCAGCCTATCTCAATTCCACCTTATAGGATAGCTCTCTCTAAGTTGAAAGATTTGAAAGTGCAATTGAGAGATTTGTAAGAGAAAGGCTTTATCAGGCCGAGTATTTCTCCTTGGGATGCTCCTTTCCTATTTGTGCGAAAGAAAGATAGTTCTCTCAGAATGTGCATTGATTATAGGCAACTGAACTAGGTCACGATAAAGAATAAATATCCTCTCCGCAGGATAGATAATCTGTTTGACCAACTTTAAGGTGTCTCTTGTTTCTCAAAGATAGACCTCAGATCTGACTACCATCAGTTGAGAGTGTGGGAATATGATATTCCAAAGATAGTCTTTAGGACTAGATATGGCTATTTTGAGTTCTTGGTCATGTCCTTTGGGTTAACGAATACACCTGCAACTTTCATGGACTTGATGGATAGCATGTTTAGATAATATCTTGATATGTTTGTAATCATGTTCATCGATGACATTTTGGTATATTTGAGGATGAGGAGGAGTATGTCAATCACCTCAGAGTTATCCTTCAGACTCTTAAGGACCATGAGTTGTATGCAAAGTTCTGGGAATGTGAGTTTTGGCTTAAGTTAGTGTCTTTCCTATGCCATATTATTTTGGGTTATGGTATTCAAGTAGATGTCTAATTGATTAAAGCAATTAAGAATTGCCTAGACTGACCTCTCCAACTGACATAAGAAGTTTCTTAGGGTTGGCAGGCTATTACTGCAAATTTGTCGAGGGATTTTCTTTCCTATCCGCATCATTGACTAAATTAACTTAGAAGAAAGTCAACTTTCAATGGTCCGATGAATGTGGGAAGAACTCCCAAGAGTTTAAAATAAGACTAACTACTGCACCAGTTTTAACCTACCTGATGGAACAGGGGACTTTGTGATATATTGTGATACGCCAAGAGTTGGATTGGGTGTACTTGAAATTGTCACCCATGAAGGGTGTCATGAGATTTGGGAAGAAGAAAAAGTTGAGTCCTCGCTATATTAGCTCCTATCAGATTGTGAAGAGGATTGGGAAGGTTACTTATGAGTTAGATTTGCCTTCAAGCTATATACAATTCATCTAGTGTTCAATGTCTCAATATTGAAGAAATGCTTGGGAGATCCTTCATTAGTGATCCCTGTTAAGAGTATTGGAGTAAAGGATAGCTTGTCCTATGAAGAGATTCTAGTCCTAATCCTTGATCTTGAGGTTCGTATGCTGAGAACCAAAGAGATTGCTTCAGTCAGTCCTATGGAGAAACTAATTCATTGAGGAAGCCACATGGGAAGTTGAGGAAGAGATGAGAGCTAAATATCTGCATTTATTATTGCCTAATGATGAGAATATTAAAGGTAATGTCGTTACTCTTAACTTAAATTGATTTATCTATTCTTGGGTTGATGCATCTATTCCTGAGTCTGAGTAGAGATTGTTATTAAGATCGATGAGAAGTCGAGAGTTTGATTTATTGAGTGAGTATTAAGAGGAGTCTTGATTGTAACTCATGCTTTGATGTCTATCCTTACTCTTCATTCTAGGATGAATGATTCCAAGGTAGAGATGATATAACACCTAGTAAAATTATCAAAAATACCCATACAAAAGAAATGTATACATAACGCATCTTCCCAAACTCTGATGGCAAATCCCAGGCCGAAAATGCGATCAACATAAAAAATTGAGTGGAAAGATGGTCTTGGTTGATTTCTAGAGCAACCGAATTAAAATATAATTGTTTAATACGAAAATAATTTTTATAATAAGCACACAACAAGTGTACAATGCACACCTGCCATGAAGTTACACTAAGACTTGGTCCTAATATTTTCTATGGGATTGGAAAACTCAATTAGAGAATTTTCAGCAAAAAACCCTGACAAAAATACCAAGTCCGTGTCACGGACCTGGCCTCCCAAAGGCAAACCTTTTTTAATTTTTGTGAGGGGTATTCCAGACCTTTCCAACCCCTTCTAAACTTAAAACATGATCTAAATGGGTTGTTTTGAGCATAGAAAGGGTTTTAATACTCATTTCTGAGTCCTTTTCTAAGTTCTGATAAAGACTAGGACTAAAGAGAAGAGAAGATAAGAGAGAATTCAAGAGATTGAGGAAAGTTCTTATGAGGTTGATTGTCCAAGCTTCATACTAGTTATGTAAGAACAAACTAAAACACCAGAATGTTTGTTAGACCCCGTAATTAATTCAACCGAAGTAATTCGTTCAATTGGAAAAGTTATGATGGACATGGCATAATTTTAAATTGCGGCTCTTAATTACAATTAGAGCGTATATTTTTAAGTTAGAGTCGGGAGTCCTCAATTGGATTTAAATAGAAAAGTTTGGGAACCTAATTGAACAATGGGCTAACTAGGAGCTCTTAGGGGCAATTTTTAATAAGATGGGTTCTATAAATACCCCTCTTTAGCTCAAAATGAAGAACATTTTTTTTGTTC